>JAOBBB020164548.1:0-21284 GCA_025331005.2 Zoanthus gigantus
CAAATTTGTTCAATGAAAAGTATGGGCTCAGGTTGGGAGAATTTAAAAATACAACTGGCACTGAAAGGGTTAAAAATTGTTTAAGTTCACGGCAGCACTTAACTGACGAGTGGTCACAGCAGGCAATAAACTTGTGTTCGTCTGATCTGAGTAAATATTTTAAGCGTCAATTTTTTAGATGTTCTTTTAAATAAGTATGACTGCGGCTCGCGTGCTTGAAAGTTTGCGCCTTAATAACTAAATGATTACCAGTGACTCGTAAAATAGGCTAACTGTTTTCTTCGATTATTGTTTTTTGACAAAGATGAAATACATGGTATTCATATATTTTAAAAACAAATCTAAGTTCCCAGTCAGTATTCAAAATTAGAATATTTAAAAAATGTTGAAGCTTAGGAAAATTTAATAAAAAGTGACTTGTTTTGCATAATAATCTTCAACACTCAAAACAGATTCAGTAAAAACACAAAGATATCTTAATGCTTCTTGGTTAATAGTCCCAGAGTACGTGTTTTTAAAATCAAATCAATTATCAACTTTTCCTTTGGTTTCTTTGCATGAAATTCGTGGTTAATGGCGGTTATGTAAGATTAGTCCTAAGACAATGAGCGATATACAACATGCTGAGAATATTTACAAAAGAAACATATTCACTTTAGAAACCTGAGCACAAAAAGAAAAGTCACTATTGCTTGTTTAAAATCTTACCCAGCGCCCGCAACGCTTTCTTGAGTTAGAGCTAAATCATGTGATACTAATGACGTACACAGATCTTGGAACAACATAACAGGTTGTTTGTGTAAGTGTTGGGAGGTTTTCGGAAAACTTTATTTGTTTTTTGCTCAATTAACCAAGTTGCAATAAACCCAATTACTTTATCAGTTCTAAAATAAACTTAATTATTTCCCGGCGGAAAGTTAATCCTAGTTGTCATGAGCACTTTGGCGGAAAACATTGAAAGATATGATACGAAAAGAAAAGCCCGTTTTCTGTCACTTTTAAAGTCCTGTCGCTGTTCATAACTCACTCTCTTTCGTGTTGCGGTGAGCTAAATTAACAGTCGACCAGAGAGAAAATGATTGCCTTTTGGTATGGAGTTTTGTCAAAAACTGGGGATTAGATATGACAATAGCGTTATTGTTATCCACCATTTATCAAAGCACTTCGTGGGGTGTTTAAGCTACGAGATTCCAAAAGCACTGTTTAATTTAATCTCCTTGACCGCGAACAAGGCAGACATACGTGGTTTAACACGTCATTGATTTAAAGTTATTTTGCAAATAACACAGACAAGTTGAGCTCTTGACAATAGAAAAAGGAAAGCAACTTTGGTTCAAATACACAAGCAATATTACGGCCTATTATGTCTGAGTGAAGCTTTGTAAAAAAACGTTTTTTGATGATAAAGATTCCAATACGTGCACTAAGTATTTCTTCAAACAAGTTGCTTCAATTGTCTTTTAAAAAGAGTAGATTGCAAATTAGTCAGCAACATCGTGTTTAGGGCTTAGCAAAACAAAAGGTCAAATTGCGGATTTAACTTTTTTTTTTTATTTTCATGTTCACATGCATAGTGAATGATTTGGAGTTTTACGCCGGAAAAAAAGTGACAGATATCTTTATGATATTTCAATAAAGCCCAGCTGACATATTGTTGTTTTCAAGGTTTCGCTCTAAACTTGTTTCCTCTCGCGACATTAAGGCTACGATCTCCACATGACATTATATTAATGACAAATCTCCGTTTCAATCTAATCTCGAATGTTTACCCATCATTTTTATCTGCCGTTAAAGCTTCAATAAGCAGTAGACACTAAGCCTGTTGCAATGAACTCTGCTGACACTACCATCAATTACGGTTCCTGTTGGATTTATGAAAAATCCCCCTTCATTTTAAAAGACTTATCTCTTCTTTCTGTAATATTATAGGATTTGGTTTAAGGATATCGGACAATTTGGTGTTTTATATGTTCAGCTTCAAAAAGACGAGCGATGAATGGCGGTCAGTACATGCATAAACAGAAAAGAAACCTAAAGATTTTTACGTCACTTTTTGTTTTAGTTGACGCCGTATGTTATAAATATACTTTGGCAGTCCTTGTAGATCGCAAGAGAGTTTAGATAAGCAGCCACATTGTAGAAATTTGATTAAAGCATGTACAGTTTCCGACATATCATGTACACAATACAGAATAGTTTCTCAAGCGGACCGGAAAACATTTAAATATTGATTCGAAGTTGTGCTATCAACTGTAATTACCATTTTGGGAAAACAATTCAGCCACAACACAGTGCGTCTTTGTTTGGACCAACTCGGAGCTAGCAGCAGTTATTTTTAGCGATGACTTGTTGTGTTTATATTCGTTTCACAAAGTCAAAACATTTATTTTGTTGCGAGTCTTTGATTTGACCTGTTGTGTACCTCTTTGGAAACAAGTGATCACAGTTGGTTACAGTGGCCGAGGTAAGCTACGCAATGACACTCTTTTAGGAATGCATGGGGATTTTGGATAATTTTTACGCCAGAAAAATCAATAATTTTCTACAAACCAATAGGTAATACGACAAGTTTTCAAAACGAGGAATGGATAATAATTAAACTATGAATTTTTTGAGTCCACTTCTCTCCTCCAAACTATGAAACACTGAAAGTAGAGCAAAGACTTCTAGAGAAGTATTTTAAGGAGTCATATTTTTCTTTCGAAACAAATTGCTAACGGAAAGTCTTTAAATAATGTATTGATATCTTTGTTATCGAGGTACATTTGGAATTGAACACAATGACTCGTTTCCTTTTGTTTGCCTTGCTGTTATCAAACGGTTGTAGAAGAAATGGAGGAAGCCATTTATGCAGATGGTAAAAACACCTTTTTCTTACAAATGCCTTGTTTACTCGTGTATGTAAAAGCTTGTAAATACCACCCACACGTTCGCAACATTTAAGATATGGAATAAATCTTGCACGCCTCTTTTTAGCACCTCATACATGGTAATAGCTAGCCCGAGGAACAAGTCTAATATACCAACAGAAGGTCTTATAAACATTCTGTTCTTATCATTTTAGAATACTGGCAAAAACTGCAGTTATCTTTTATAAATTAATGTTCCCAAGCCTAAAGTTGGCGGTGATTTATTATAAAAGTGACCTACGGCTACGCTATTTTAATTTAGTTCTACATAGTCTACATACAGCGATCAACAAAAGATACTTTCACGCCTCTCATAATTTGGACCACCGGACATCCTATCGCAATTCTTTTAAAATTTTGGTCCGGAAGAGGCAAATCTTGTTCAATCTGCCTCTCATGTAATCATTTTCAATTGCAATAAAATAAAAAGCGCTATTCTAAATATTTTTAGAGCTGTTAAGTTTGGATGTTACGTTAGAGATCGCTATCGACTAGGTTTCGTTAACTCCCCGCCAGAATCTTTCGAGTATTGGTTTTCCAAAAGCAGTCAAACTAACATTAGATATATACGGATACTAAAGGATTTATTAAAAGCTTTTTTACAGATAGTAAGGCCTTCTTTTGCTGTTCGGAGATTTCCCAAAGCTTGACAGGTCTGTTTGCTACTTTGTAGAAAGCTATTGTTGAATCCATTTTTTAATGCGTCTTATTTAGCTTAAACTGGCAAATTTCTCATCTTAAGTTAAATCAAGAAATTGGGTTACTTTTTATTTCCTAAATCTTTTACTGCGTTAGCAATAAAGAAATACCTGGCTTATTTTGGCGAACAGCTTTTCTAAATATTTTCCCGCCATTACACGGACCGTCGCGCATTCACCACATGCGCGCAAGCCATAACAATATCAGAAGACACGATTGGCTGAAATCAGGCGACATGCCGTGGTAACGTTCTGAAACTGTCCAGAGAAATGAAATATTGATAAGACAAGTACCCGAACTTCATATTTTGTTAACTATTCAACCAAACAATTTCCTTCCCTGGTTTATGGTTCAGATAAAGCCAAAGGTGAAAGGTCATCAGTTCCTAACAGAAGCCAAATTGTCTACAAAGTAATGGCATGTTCGAGCTTATCTGGTCAATCCACTTTGATCCATTGTTCAGCGCTAGTTATCTGTTTGTAAAATGATATAATTTTCTAGGAGTGTACCTGGTCGGTCTAAAGGAACTTATTGAAAAGTCAATACGGAACAAATGGCGAAATGCTTTGATCTTTAAAATTATCAAGTTTTTGGCTCCTTGACACTTTTAGTAAAACTGAGTTTTAGCTTTTTAGTTATTTCAGGGAGCCTGTACCTTTTTCATTTAAATTTCTTTTACCTATCACTGTAAATAATATGCAAATTATGGTACAAACAAATCTAAATCTACTTCACTGCAAAAAGACCCCTTTTTGTTTCATTTTAATTTTTTTTTACTAAAAGTGTTTCAACTGCCTCGAGTTCTTTTTTTTCTATGTTGGAATAGCATTCCAAAGAGTACAGAAAAATTTCAACATCAAAAACTGAAATAATCCGAGGTTATTATATTAGCTGGTTATAACTGCGAATTACAAGGCCGTTCACGACAAAACTTCTGGTCGAAACAAGTGAGATATTCAAAACATGTCTTCCCTTTCGTGAATTTCCGACCGTAGGCAATTGCAAGGGTTTTAAAAAAAACCGAACAGGAAATATACATAACTTAAGCAAGTTAATAACTCGATACCATGTGAATGATGAGTTCAATGAATGTTGTAACTGAATTGAAAACGAATAACTATCATGACGTTTTCGTCGTCTATATTTAAAAATTTGTGTCAACCCTGGCTGAGCATTAAGTCGTTGGCTTCAGTGCTGTTTTATAAATAAGATTTTCACTACAATAGGTCGTTAAGAGCTGGAGCGTGTTTATTTTTCAATTTCCAAAATAACTTTTTTTATTGTTGAACGGTATTTCCAACCTTCCGTTTTACAAAATCTGTCAAGGAGTGGGTGCGGTACTTTAGGAAAAGATAATCTCGTATCATATTTAGCAGTTCGCCCAGCATTACTACCGGCTGATTACCTTTCTTATTTGCGCAGTGCGGCAGATGTATAACCCATTCTGAACAATTAAGACCGGAAATATTCTATTTTATAAAACCGGTTTTGAAATAAATTCAGGTTATGAGGATAATTTAAACCTCTATTCGTTTTGATTAATAATCTTGTTGTGTTGGTAAAGCTGAAAGTGAAAAAGAACAATATTCACGCGCACAAATTCGGAAAACTTTTTATTTATATACATAAAGACGCTTTTAAAATATTTGGTCCAAGTTTAAGTGATCTTAAAGTTTAATTTTTTTTTTTTAAAAAAAACTTTGAGTTTCGGGTGAGCATTTGTGCAGCCGAAAAGCTCCATTCTCTTTTTTCAGTACTTACAGACCGTGTGTCTGAAGGTATGAAGATAAATAAGCCGCTATTTCTAGTAAAATTCATATTTATTGACCAGCATTTTCCAACGGAAACCTTTTAGCAGTCTACGAAAGCATTCGCACAGTTAATAACGTATTTAACCTTTATTAGCGTTAGTCTGTCTTTTCCTTTGTCCTAGACGTTCCTAGAGCAACACAGATCTTTCATCAGAAGTTCCTCAATCTCGTCTTGCTTCTTGTTTACACTGCAGGCACTGTTTTTTTTTTTTTTTAGCTCTAGGAAACGTATTCTCGAATTCTTAATTGGTTGCTTTAAAAGTTGTTTTACATTTTGTGCTATTTAGTCTTTTGTCAAATTACCAATTCTGAAAAGGCATCCATTAATATCTTATCTCAGTAATCAGTTTACCATTCCCCATCCTTCCCTCGCCCACCCCTCAGGGCTTCTAACATCAGTTTCGGACTTCTATTTCATTTATATTTAGTAGTTTTTGAATAACAGCTGGTGAACGAATGTTATTTGTTACTGTTTTTGCCATTTTTCTGTTTCCCATTCACATAAATGTATCGACAATGTGTGTTCCATTAGCTTATAAGTGAAACTATTTTGGGCCTGAAAGATGGTTAAGGAAGAGATTTCGGTGGCATACATAGATCCTTTTTAATAATAATCATGACCAAAAAAACTGAACAGGGTTCCCAGCCCATCAGGGAAATCAGGGAAAATTATTTTACCTTTTTCCAGTAAGGAAAAAGTCAGGGAATTTGAGAAAAATGCCTCAAATCAGGGAATTTTGATTGGCCCAAAAATTGAAAGTAGTCAGTCTGTTATATCTTGTTGCATATCAATACAACATTTCCATTGGATGACTGGCTATGGTCAGGTTTTTTTAGTGTAGCCTCTGTGACTGTAGTACAAGTAGCTGTAGTGCATGACCTAAATAAGGCCTCTAACTTTAAACATGATTGTGTACACTAAAAAGCCAAAAGGGAGTAGCGCCCCTTGCCTCCAGAGCCGCTTCTCCTTTCACACCATGACGGGGACTGCAGTTTTATACTGCAAATAGCTTATTGCAACAGCATAGAAGACTTATGAAACTGAAAATGAATTGAAATAATTATCATGGAATTTTGAGACCTCATCAGGGAAAAATCAGGGAAAAATCAGGGAATTTTGTTTTCTTGAAATGCTGGGAGCCCTGCTGAAAAACCAAAAGCTTAAAAAATATGCAGTGACAAAAGTATATTTTAAGCCTACTGCAAGAAAAGGTCAACAGAATTTGTATTATATTAATGATTGTCTAAGTATTTCAGTTTTAAAAAAAGAAAATTTGAATTTCACAAACCATAAAATTTGCAGTATAAAAGTGTATGTTAAATCGCAAATGGCAAATCTCGTGAATCGTTTAAAAACATAGTCCTGAGAATTAATTTAGAAAGTTACGTTGCTGAATATACTCTAGCTAGCTAGAGTAAGCATTAACCATCAAATCCACCATAAAAATATAGTGAGCCTGAATGTTAGCAGCCATGGCGGCCAGTTGTTTCGGCTTCTTTCAATTCCATTGGTCTCTGTCAGCATAATATAGCCAGCAAACAAGCTAAGATTCCCAAATTAGAATATTCAATTCATCGTTGGCCGAAAAGAAAAACTAAGTGAGTCTTATCATGTCGGCTTAAATAGCATATTTATGGCTCGGAGGTGTAAAACTTATTTTCCATTCACGCTCAAAATTTACTTCAGTTCTAATTTTTCAGTTCAAAATCGATATATATTGCAAGCCACTGCGATGGTCTCCGGATTATCGTCAAATTCTTTAACCAGGTATTTAACGCAAACGTGGAGATTTTGGGCAACTCATTACGAGCGCCATGTGGAACTCTGTCGGAAGAGCAAACAGCTTTCAAGTAGAATCATCTGGGAAATGTTGAAAAATAGGTAAAGTAAATCTATATCTTTCACCAAAACAGGTTTTATAATATGGCCGAAAGAATAAATAAAATAAATTTTTAAAATATTGGTAGATTTAATTAAGAAAATGAATACCATGTTTCCGTTTTGACGTTAGTATTGCTGAGTGAACTAGGTCTGATACAAACTGGACCTGAAGGCAAAAGATTTAAGTTTTGAAGAAAAAGAAACACTTTACTTCTTTTGACAGATTTCATATACAAAACTTATGGAGAAAGTAAGTTGATTTTAGATAAGTTTGGATGAGAATATACATATATGAGCATAAAAAGGATTTTATCAGTTAGCATTCATTGATTAATTTTACTTTTTATTTGACTATCACGAATTCCGTCTTTTGGCCTTGGGAAAGGCAAATCTTTGGTTGAAATAAAGAAAAAACTAAAATAGAAAAACTCAAAATAACCGGTCAATAAAACAAAATTAAGCATGAATTTTTAAAATCAACCGCTCAATACATTGTAGCTTCCTACGCAAGTTGAGTTGATCTCGTGTTACATCGTCAACTTCGTTAACAGAAAAGACTGGGAACGTGTGTTGTGGACTGAACATTCAGAAGTGAAACGAGCCTGGGTACCAGGTTGTGAGGCTGAGATTTGACCGAAATACACCTTTTTTCTACTGCAATTTTTATTGGCCCCAGTCCTTGTGGGGGCACAAAACTGCAAAATAAGAGAAAATATGACCGCAACACTATTTTGCTCCCAGAGAGGCCTGAAACTAGCGAAAATTTGCATTAGAAAAATGGCGCAATATAAACCGAGACGGAAGTTTCGCTTAGGTAAATTTTAGTATTTCAATTTTAAAAAGATTAAATAAATTCAGTGTTGCTTCAAGTAACAGTTAATTTATTTTACGTGAAAATGGCAAATATTTGATATTTTTTCAATTGATGTTAAATTTTCATAGTTGTGGGATTTGAAATTTTATAAGAATAATCTTTGGCTGAAGCTCTTATAAATGTCATAAATGCGTGGGAACATTAAGAACTCGTCCTAACACTTAAACCATATCAAAAGCTTTGTGTGGTTCTTTATTATTTGTTGGTAGATGTTTCATCGAGGAAACCAAAGTTTTTCCGGTTTCTCATTGCACCAAGAACCAAAAAAATATAATATCATAGAAAAATTGGCAGCTTCAAGCTAAGTTTATGAACAAAAAGTTGTGTGCACTGACCGCTTATTCATACAATATTCTTCACTTCACTTCACTGCTTTGATTTGATTGAATTAAACTATTGTTGCTAAGGAAGCAGATTCACCCGTCAAAAAATCCCAAATTCCTGATTTGGTTGCGGAGGCCTTTTGCATGTCAAGAGGTTTTCAGCTCAAGTCTTGTGTTCAAGCGCCTAGCTGTAAACGAATATTGTATAAAACACTCGTCTATTGTTGTTTATATGGCCTGATGTAAGCAATAAACTTTTCCGCAATCAACATCACTTTTATGCGAGGTTGCTCTTAAAAGGGCAGTATTTTTACTTTATTTTGAGTACTATTTAAGCTCGAAGGCAGGTCTACAAGTGTGATTTGATTTAGGTTTACAAGTACACAAGTTTTGTAAAAAAAACGAGTTCTACGAGAATTTTAAGCTAACAGCTCTTGCATGTAGATTTACTGGCAGCCGGTTTCTTCTAGACTAGTTGAGTTTCGTATGGGTAGATTTGTTGCGACTACAACAAATTTAACTCTCAGCGATTACAAATTGGGCTGTAATCCAAATAATAAATCAAGTACTATAGTGGAAGCGGTCAGGCGGTATCATTGTGTTATAGATACTGACAATGAATAAAGAAGTATAATACTGAAACAGAATACTTCCTAAAAGATTCTGATGCAAAGGTGATTTTCATTCCTATCAATTCCACTGCGATTGATGTGTGGTTATCCACTGAATGAAACACTTGGACATGGCCGATATAATATGGTGCTAAAAAGTCAGCTTCTTACACTACTTATAAACTCGCCAACGCACTCCATAATTGGACAGTTTTTTTCATTTCATTTCACGGTTTTTAAACTTCCTTTTTTCCCAAGATAGAGGTCGTTTAGGAAAATTTTTTGATTGTTTTGTTTTTTTATTTTACTTTGCTCAAGAGATTCCATTAAAATAATGTTTGAAATTATTCTTTTGTAATCTTTCTCTTTTTCCGTATGTATCTGTGAAGTTCTAACTCTAAGGCTGGCGTTTGGGGCGCGGTACAAGAAATGACATAAACGTAACACGCGCCCTGCCTTAATTCGTTCTTACCGCCCACCAGTTGGTAGGGAAATGAACAGCACAACCGACCGTCAGTGACGACACCATTTTCAGTTACTGACGGTTTTGCAAGAGTTCACTTCCATGTCGCCCATGGGCTTTGAACCATATGTACTTAATACACGGCTAAACCGTCTTCAACTATGTGTTATGAAAAGAAATCCCATTCAAGTTTTTTAAGACTGAGGCATTAGGGACAATCAAACTTGGTCATTTTTACTGGTAAGTCACAACAAACTCTCATCTCTCATTACTGTTCAACAAAGCCAGTTTAAGATGAACTGAAATGTCAGTTCGCTATAGGCATCAACGAGATATTGCATGGCGAAAAAACGGCTCTAAACATTTTTTCAAATGTATAGTTTTAAATTAGATAAGCTTTAGTTATACGCGCATACGGCGTGATTTCGATATTGTAAAATCAATGCTAAAGTACTTCTAAACTTCGCGAGCTGTGGTGAGTCATGACAATCCTACTATCATCAAAAAGTTTTGAATATTAACAACTAGAGTAATTGCTGTTAAGTTTGTATTTTAATTTTTCTTTACATGGCTTTAAAGTTTTTCTTGTCTACAAGTGCTGTATTGCCACCAGCAGCTTTCTTTGCAGCAAGTTACGGTCGATTTCTGTGATACGCGTTAGAAGACATCAATCAGCTAGCTCTATCGAGTGTACGTATGTGAAGTGGTTTCTATTTGACAGTCGACAATGTAGTAATCCATACAATTATCTGACTTATCAATGGAATAACTACACCTCAATGTAATATCAGTGATATATCTTTAGGGGTGAAGAGAAGACAGTTTCTCCTCTTTGACTTTGGATCCAAAAAAATTGTCATTAAATCATGAGTAACAAAGATTTTGTTTTCTCAACTTATTAATATCCTGTTGAGACTATAATTCGTTTGCTTTGCTTAGTCGTTAAAAAATCGTGTAACATTGTCTCTCTATAAGTATAAGTAGAATTAAAGAAACCGATGTTATAAAGCTTTGTCTACACATTAACGTTCCTTGTCAAGGAAAATTTGCTCGTGTACGGACAAGTCTTTAGATAATGTTCCTCAAGTTCGGCGAATTTGAATATAACTTTCAACCAATTAATCAATGTCAATAGCATTTTACTTTAAACTGATGAATAGGGGCAGTTTAGACCTAACAATTATATAAATAGTTTACGGAACATTCAACAGATGCTAGTTATAAAAACCATCAAAAATACTTTTTTGAAATAGCATTTTTTTTAAATTTTGAAGTGCTTGGGAGAACAAATACAATGCCAGCTTTCTATATTTTTCATGCCACCATACTGAAGTTCTGCTGTCAATAACACAGTAGGGTCTTTTAGTAGCAGGAAAATGTTAAATATTTCCTTTTCGTTAAAACTGAATGTATTTTCAATAAGTGATTGTTCGCATGAAATTGTTATTAGAGATTTAGACGTTTAGGAATCTTGGACCATTGATTCGTTGTCTTTCTTCCTTAATTTATAAAACAATAATTGTTTTAGGCCAGAAAATAGATTCTGAGGCTGTACTGAATATAGTTTAAAATATGTCAGCTGACTTTAGTTTTAACCGCAAAATTACCATCCATTCAAGATCCGAACCATTTTCTAAGAAGCTATGCAAATTGACTAAATGTTGTTTTAAAAACTGAATCTGTAGTTTTTGCGGCCAACAGTTACAACATGTATGCGAAAGTCTGACGAAAATGTTAACTGAAACAGACAACAATGAACTCAACTATGAAAATGCCGAGATTTGGTCACATTTAATTTGCCAAAAAATGACCCGAACTTGCTGAACACTAGATTCGGAATACCTCGATCAGATTAAAAATTACCATCTCAAAAATTTTTCGCTAGTATTAGATTTTTTTTAAAAAAGAGAAAACTAAAAATTATGATGCCTACTCTTTCAGTATCTCTCTGGCACTACTGTTCTCTTCTTGTGGTTCATTGCAAATACTGCATTCTGATTGGTTACTCTGCTTGCGGTCTATTTTCAATAGTATCACTTTTAACTAGTGGACTATTGCAAATTATTTATTCTATAAATTGACTACTATTCTTGGCGTCTGTTATCAATAACAGTATTAATGTAATATAGGAGACTATTGAAAATTGGAAGTCTGATTGGCTAATTTACCAGGGGTCTATTTTAAAATTCAGTTCCGAAATTAAATCTGTAAGTAATGTCGATTATTTTTTTAACTAAAGGCACGGAAATGCGAGCAACAAAATCCCGGAACGCTACGAAACAGTTTGAAAATCGATGCTGCGCGTTTTTCCACCCGCGTACAAACTTGTCTCGCATCAAAATAATCTGTTGCAAATTGAAAAATTTTGTTTCAGAAAGTAGAAGATCGTTGTACTCTTTGCAACAAAACTTGTAGATGCTGCGCTTATTACTACCGCAGATCAACTTGTCTCGCAGCAAGATGACGTCGCGAGCAATCACCTGTTCGTATTAGCCAATCAGAAGTCAGGATTCACTCAACTGCAACAACTTAATTTTGCTTCGAGACAAGTTTGTACGCCGGTGAAAAAACGCGCAGCATCGATTTTCAAACTGTTTTGCAGTAATGTTGCGAGAGATTTTGTTGCTCGTATTAACGTGTCTTAAACCTAGTGCGATCTGAGGATTCTAGATTTTTCTAGATTAATAAATAATGATTGTTACTGATTAGTGAGGGAAAAAACAGTTTTAAAGGTTTCAAAAACGTTTGTTACGGTCACAAAACTTTTTTTTACGTGTCTGCAAACTCACCTAAATTTATTCCATCTAAAAACGGAAACTGCACGTGGACAAATTTAGTAATTAATTACTGAACTGACCCAAATTGTTTTTGATGTAATTTTCAGATGTTATCAGTTTGTGACGGTGTATTACTTTCTGTAACCTTACTGCTCTCTTCAATTGCCTGCTCTTTTCGTGGAGTAATTTTGTCTATTCAAAAAATCCTCTTTTTTTTTCAATAGTGCTTTTCATCCTAAAGACAACTGAAAAAAGTTAAGCCTGGGTTAAAAAAAGACTGATGCCCAAAATAGAAAGGGGTTGTTGCAGTCGAAGTTATTTTGCTACATATATACAAGAATGTCAAGAGCCCAGACAAAACATTTTTATCTTTTCACGGGCAAATATAACGACATAATTTAGTATCTTCAAGACCACTGAGAAAATATCCACAAAATAAACACCGGGCTAACACCACCGATGCAATACTTTGCGATATCAACCTCCACCATTGGGTATTATGAATTCTCTCGTCTTTTAGCATTTTGATTTTCATGTCTGTGACTGTGACAGATGAAAGTTCAAGGCCAGGACTGAAAACATGTTCACTAAGTCTCTAGTTACATAGCACTTTGTATGTAGTTGGCGTGGTTTCAAACTGATTCCAGTGATAAACTTATATGAAAATCTTTCAGTTAAGAGATTTATCTTGTTCGTATCAAATTCCGAAATTCCGTGGATTCGCCACCGCCATAAACTCAGATCAAGCCAGATGGCATATTGGTTATGTCTGTTTCTTTTGCAATGGGACCCTAACTTTTAAACGAAGTTTAATCCACACATATACCCTTCAATCAATGATATTTCTCTCCAAATCAAGAACGAGTTTAAAAATGTGCAAATCCCCAATTAAATTTAAAACTCGCCTAACCCATCATTCCTCACTTGAAGTTTATTTTTAGACCGGAACCCCATTCTGAGTCTGCTATTTTTGTTCCCTCCAAGTTCGAATCATTTCGCAGCTTGAACTGGTAAAAAAAAAATCAGTATTTGAAACCTATCTCGCTTCCAACTGTGTATCTTGCGATTTATAACTTATTTATGAGGCACAATTATCACAATAAACGTTCAAATGTACAACAGCTATCTTTTGCATTGATTCGAAATCTGGTTATTGGTGCTAAATTTGGAAGTTGATAAGCAGTATTCCGGTAAACTGATCAAACCAATTCGGCATTTAGCGGATAAGGCCTTAGTCGCGAGTTCCTACTTTAGCAAAAGGTTGTGATTTAAAAATGATATAAATTTCGCTCCATAACTTTGAACTGAAGTTTGTTTTACTCTGTCATTGGAGCTAGTGCTGATAAAAGGTTTATATGTTGTATAACAATGAATTCACGGTAATTTTTTTAGCGGGACTGAGAAAAAAGGGAGCCAAAAGAAAGAAAACAGACGTCATAGTAAAATGAACTGAATTTGTTTCGCGCCGATATCGCCGAAAATTGCGTTATGATATTTTGTTTTAGGGTGTTTCAAATCTTTTTGAATAACAAGCAACTTCTTCCATCCAACAGTAGCAATTTCACTGTACGGTTGTCACGTGTAAATAGCTAACTGTGGGTGAAACTATTTTTATGATACTATATCCAAGATTTGTTCATTTGTTAACCATGTGTTGTGAAGAAGAATTCAATTGAGCCAAGAGGCATCGGCTGCTAATGTTATTTCAGAAATCTATTCTTAGTATTCGTAAATAATACAAGTTTTTATAAAACTACTAGTGAATTCGCAATATATTTATAATAGTAACATTTTAACTACAGCAGTTTTAGGTCTCATTTTATTATTTCTAATAAAAGCAAGGTTTGTCAAACGAAAATGACCGACCGGTCAATAACCCCTATTTGTGACTGAAATTTTCTTAGATATTTCTAAATTCGAATTTAGAAAATAACGGAAAGTCAGACACCGTGTTGGAAGTGTTCTAGTCGTAGTAGTAGACAGTAGCAATCGTTTCGCTGCTAATATCCGACTTGAGTTCCAACATTTTTAATGTTTAAATGTAACTTTTACTTGTGCACAAAAAATGAGAGGCAATAACGCGAAACGACCTCAAGAATTTTGTGAACAATGCTCTCTTTTGTTACCGGAAATCGCAGTCTTTTTCTGCCCATCACCCGCAGGTAATAGACACAAAATTAAGGTTTTTCAAATAATACGATGTTTTTTTGATATTTCCACACCACCAGCTGGGAAGATTCCTAACTTGAGACACAGAAAATTAGGATAATATTTAAATTGGTTCAGTGGTTCTGATTGGCACACCGTATGGCGCCTTATTAGGCCAAGCAGTAATGTTTGGCATTCCGATCATTAAGTTATCATTTCCGCCGCGATTAGCGTCCGGTATGATTTTTAGCAATTTCCTAACAGAATTGAAAATAACAACAACGTCGAATACAGGGAAAACAAAATCGGCAAACATTTACGCCAAAATCTACAGCTAAACATCGTGTGTTTACTGACACCGCTACTTACAGTAATTGTTAGACCGGAAGTCTTACAAAGTGATGACGTCATCTAAAATGTCAACTTACCCACAAGTTAAGCCCCTCCTTTCAAGAGATTGACGTTCCGTTCACGATACTCGAACATAGGACTTAAATCCGTCTAGAACAACCACGCGTGCTAATGGAAAATACTGGAACTTTGAAATGTAGTCTTAATTGTTTTTAAACATGGTTTTAAAAGACGATGATCTAGATCCAGTAGAATTTACAGTAACAATCACAAATGAGGACATTTATGGACTTGACAATCATAAAATTCAGTTGAAGAAGCTATTTGATGTTCAGTTAGCTTGGAAAAGAGAAGAGATTTTGTCTTTGAGCAATGAACAAGATAACAACCAGTGGTTTTATATCACTGAAGGCTCGGCGAAAGCCAGACAGTTAGCTAAGGTCTGAATGTGGTGATAGTTCATGTTTTGTTAGTTAAACTATAGAAATTGATGTGTTGTTTTCTGTACAAACGTACACTTCACATCCGATTTGTAATCACTCGTATTTGTTGTGTTTTTCAGGAATATATTAAGGCCGTCTTCCAACCAGAGATAACTCAAGTTATTAATGCGGATATTTATGGCTCCCTGAACTTAGCTGATGAAATCGAAGATATTCAAAGAAGTTCTGGTGTCTGTATAACCCAGCTGAACGAGGAACTGTATGAAATCAAGGGATCTGAGATGGCCGCGACACTCGCCTATTCAAAACTTGAACAAGCCATTCGAGTGTTTCAAAACAATAACAAAATCGTGGAAAACCGTTTCCCAAACGGAACTGAAAACATATCTTGCGAGCTTAAATCTTACGGCTTAAAGCGATCGGAAGTGAAGGAAGATCTACGAAAAGTCGAAGAACTGAACAATATAAATCAAAGAGATTTAACAACAACAGATCAAGAGCAACTTGTGTGCGATTCATACTTCGCAAAAAGCGAAGAAACAACACAAGGCCGCGTGCGCCAAACAAATACATTATGTTCAACAGCCGTGGTAGATTGCCCAGACTTAAAGGAACCAAACGTAAGTGAAATTCCAGAAAATATGGGAGATATTCCTGAAAAAAGCGATCCAGACTCAGGATGTGAAAAGTTAGATCAGGAACAAGAGACTTTGGTATTTCAGTCGCACGAAAACGTCGAGACGGATTCTGAACCAACAACAACGCGCGTGAGAGACTTTGCGGCAAAACTCGGATATAAAGAATCTGAGATTTCATCTGCTATGGAGAAATTAGGTCCGGAGGCGGACAAGAATGCCATATTGCTGGAATTAGTTAATGCTCAGGCATCGATGAAACAGCTCGAAGAGGGACCTTCCGGTGCAAACTTTAAAAGCATCATTTCTACACCTTTAATACCCGATCCAGATTGTTTGAGACCAATAGTGATTGACGGAAGCAATGTTGCCATGAGGTAAAGAATTTGTGGTTGCTTTTATTTTGTCTTAGTCATAAGTTTACTGAAGTATGGTTTTGATAAACAATAGTTATCTAAAAGTTGCCATCGCGCAATGTTTTTTGCGAACGCCCCGGGCTACTGTGCGTCTTGACGGCCATTATAATGATGTCTACACTCTAATAGCTTGTTGAATGAAGAATTTTTCTCCAAGTTCAAGCCGACATAAATCTCCTTTGCAATACTCTTGAAATATCTATGTCTTAAATATCTGCATCTGTCCAGATTGTTCACGCACCGCCATGACGGATTACCGTGATAAACTGGTCTGAACTAAAGATTGCGCACAAGCCACAAGGCTTTCATCTCTTCCAATTTCATGTTTTTCTTTCTATTCAAAGTTCGTTTGGTCTCATCCACGTGTTTTGATTATAAGCAAAATTATCGGAAGGACTTTATTGTTAATAGTTTTCGCGTTACGTAGACGATAAAGAAAATCATTCACAAGGGAATTTATAGTAATTTTACGATTGCGTGGGTGAGTGGAATTATTAATGTGTTGTCTCGAAAATTATGCAGCGGGGAAACGTGCTAAAGTTACGCTAACAGATTTAAACCGCTTAAAATTGAAGTTTTGTTATTTGAATGTTCAATTACATACAGCAGTTTGAAAGTCATTCATCTGATTTTCTGTTTCGAAATTAACAGAAATAACGGTCGATCGATAAGTCTGAAAATACTGACGTACGTTTAGGAATTTGCCTCCATTTATCAGCAACCCAGTTTGACTATTCATGAATTGACAAAGTTTGCACATAGATTTAGTTGCGAATTAAATGTCTTAGCGAAACGCTTTTTGGGTGGGGTTGTTAGAGGTTAGCAGACATACCACTAATCCATTTCTCAATTACCGCCTAATAAACTCTTTCATTCCGTTCGTAGCTTTAAATTGAATGGCGCTTTAAAAATTATTCAAATTTATTTTGCAAGCTCTGCTTGCATTGTCGCATGGTGCGTTAACAGATTAAATAAAAATATTCTGATCTCTATCAGTTCGTTGCCATATTCTCCAGCATTGTCTGTTGATCGCCATTTTTTTCAAATTGATGTTTTGCCCATTTTGAATTTTTATTTTGATCAAATGGGCATTCTGGCTATATTTAAACACTTTACAATGAATTTACGTTCACCAAAGCAGAGAAATTTTGAGATTTTATAGTTAGTCTAAACTAGATTCTTCAAATATTTTTTGTTCAACTTATATTTGCTATGTAAAAAATTGGAAACTTGTGCGAAATATGATATCAGGCATTTACACAAGAGAAAAATTATAGGTCTGTTTTTAACCTTTTAACCCAAAGCTAATATTGTTGCATTCAGTATGAATAAATCATTAATTAGTCTTTAAAAGGGTTGACCATTCCTTATAATATAATATTAATGCATTTATATAGCATTTATTCAAAGAGCATTGAAATACAAGTGAATACTGGTTCTTAGATAGACCACAACAATGGCTAACATATTGAGACTTTAAGAAATTTATTTATTTTTATTTATTTATTTATTTATTACAGTTTCTCCACAAATATACAATTATAATAATAGTAATAATAATAGTTGGAATAATTAGGGTGGAGAGGGAAGCATCTAAAAAGCACATTAAACACCATACAAGAGATGCTCCCCAGTAACATATTAATCAAATCTAAAACTAAAAATCAAATCTAAGATTAAACAGAAAGTTTGCAATATAATTCACTAAGAATGAAAAATATATATTTATGTATGTATTATAAAAAGAGTACAAATTATATAACGTATGAACTAGATGTATTATCATTATGTTTGTATTGTAAAAAGAGTGTAAGTTATATTATGTATGAATTAAATATTACTAAGAAATGTGTTGAGTTTATGTTTAAAATTTAAAATATTTGCAGACTCTTTTATATCATTTGTGAGACTGTTCCATTCGTTGGTAATTCGATTAAAAAACTATACTTAAAACTATCTGTTCTGCTATACATCTTAGCAAGGTCAAGGGAGTCGTTTTTTCTTAAGTTATAATTTACATTACGTTCTTTACAGAATAACAGCTTATCAGAAGTATCTATATTATAATGCCCTTTCATTAGGCTAAATAAAAAAATCACGTGACGGCAACTTTTTTCTCAACAGTGAAAGCGTCTGGCCGAAAACTTTGTGGATCTGTGAAAAGAAACGGTCAAACTTTTTCAACGAGATTCATAAAATTTTCTCTACTACTTCTAAGGTCTAATTGGCATTCTTCTTCGCCCTATACGCCGGTCCACAAATTGATCCATCACTGATCAGTGCGTCCGGGATTTACCCAACGACGACGGTTTCTTCTGGCGTTTTCGAAGTCTTGTTGTGGTCTGGTTGACCACAGGCTGCCCAAGCTGGAAATTAGTCATAGTTAAAAATTTCCCATACAAAGTCTTACAAAATTTAGTCAAAATTTCATTAACAAAAAAATTGAAAATAAAGTTCACCTACCTTGAGTTCGCCTTGTGTTTGTCTCTTGTGTGTATTTTGGGCACGATTGGAGGTGTATTAGAGGGATTTTTTGCAGTACCTGTATCTTCAAGTGAGCCGCACGGTTCGTTGATGTGACACAGGTCAACCGTTGTTTAGTAAATTAGTGACCGCGCTGCAACAAAATCAAAACCCGCCAGGGTACCTAGGTGAATAAATTTTGCAAACACAAGGCGAACTCAAGGTAGGTGAACTTTATTTTCAATTTTTTTGTTGATGAGTTTTGACTAAATTTTGTAAGACTTTGTATGGGAAATTTTTAATATGACTAAATTCCAGCTTGGGCAGCCTGTGGGTTGACATCAAGTATTACTTTGGGTTAACAGTAACATTCTCTGCTGCTGCATTAAGATTATCCACAGAACTAAGTGGAACTTAGCCAAAGCACACAAAAAAGAAAGGATCACGGACAGTATCACAACGATTTGCTTTATGTCCAGCCATTTTCCTCCAAATTTCTGCTAAAATATCAGTCGAAACAAGTCTTTCAAACAAGCAAAAGCACAAGTTGACCCGCGTCAACCCCGGTCGGTCGAACAGCAGGCAAACCGGGTACATGTAAACTGCTTTTTTTTTCAACCCGGGTTGATGTACGAAACCATGGGCTTATACTCTTGAGATGTCAAAGATTAAACACAGTTAATAAGTCACTAAAGCTCAGGGACTACTAGTGACTAGAGCAATCTAGCCCACCAGATGAGAAGCGTTGCCACGATGGAAGAGACTGAGGCCGTTGGAGGACAGTGACGATGAGTAAAAACATTCCTTTGATATGAATATGTTGTTATATATCACTACCTTTAAAATTTCCTCTTTTCCCTTTGCTGAAATTTTGAAAAGAAAATGTTGAAGTTTTTACGTTTTCGAGTGAATAAAGCTCATTTCATTGTTTTCAATTTTAAAGATTTTTTCTAGTAATTTTTGAATCTGACCGATGCTTTTGTGAAAAGATTTTTTAGATCTACATCAGCTGAAGTAAAAACTGACTTTTGATCCAGTAAATTGCAGATTGAAAATATAATATAAATAATCTGTGCACAAATGTGCGAAGTACAGAACCTTGTTTGGCATTTTTGTCATAACTATGAAGACTAACGACTAAAATTGCAAGCAAAGTATTTCAGTTATTTGTTAATTTAACAACTACAGTTAAGCGAAGGCAATGTTCTTTTTATACTTTAGGGGAAGCAATATGTATATATTTTTAATACATGCCTATCTTAATTTTAAAATCAAATAAAAATTCAGTAAACATTTGCTAATTTGTTTTTCCTTACACTCCGTCACGCGAAACACTTCGTATAAGACCTGTGTGCATGGTGCTCACTGATGATAATATTAGGAACATAAAGCAACGAGGACTGCGACGCCGACGGCAAAGAACAATAGTAAATACAATAACTGGACGTTGGAATGCATGGAGCTGAGCACCTGCACAGAGTTATCGCTACATATAGAACGCGAAAAGACCTTTTTTAGAGTTGTCGGGACTACGAGGACGTGACAGCAAAAACTTTCTTAGTATTTGTTTAGCTTCATAAAAAAACATTTAATAATTTTTTTATTCACAAAATTTAAGGCAAAGAAACAAAACCCTAATGATCCGCACAAATAAGTAAAAAGCGAATCAGAAATGTGATTTTTCTGAGCCGTCGTCGTTCACGTTCCCGTCTTCGTTGCTTAAGGTCCTTAATAAAGAAACTCCAGGACTTTTCCAGGAGATCTTCAGAGTAAAAAATCGGTTTTTCCAGGACCCAATCCAAAACTATCTCTTGACACAAAGAAAACGATATTAAGTTTTTTTCGAACAAAGAAGCAGCAGCTGAAGTTAAGTCTACACAAAATACAAAAATAGGTAGTCGAGGACTGCATGTGGCTACTGCTTCTTCAAACAAGTCTACATGACTATCGCCGAAATGCGAATTAGTTGTTCGTTTGAACACACGCCTTCAAGTAGGCTATTCATGTTTTGGAAAAAAAGAAGTCGATATTTTCTTAAATAAAAGCATTTCATGGGCGGAATAAAATCACGTATTACTATTCATATTTTTTTTATAGAACGAATAAAATCACACCTAATATTTTTTTTGTTAAAATATAACAAAAATAAGGGAAGAAATAAAACGAGGGAAGAAACATAAGAGCAGAAAAAAAATGAGAGGTGGAAAAAATAAGAAAAAAAAGGTAAGCCACCCAGTTTCGAACCGGCGACCTAACGATCGCGAGGCATGTTATTGGCTTTATTTATTGCGCTGCGTAAGACACTACAACAAGCATCCAGAATGTTATGTTATACATGAAGTAGCATGTACGAGTTCACTCATACGGACGGAGGACAGACAGACGGACGGACAGACACAGATCGTGACATAGTGGCTTCTGCTATGAAGCAGATAGCCACAAAAATAAAGCACAAAATCTTACAACAAACTCTTCAGGG
>JAOBBB020164549.1:0-12311 GCA_025331005.2 Zoanthus gigantus
AAAAAAAAATTAGCAACTCTCACTATTTAGGCAAACCATTCCAGAGGTTAGCTTCACTGTAACTAAAAGAAAGCTTGTATATATCTATATCTGTTCATGGCCAGAGAATTTGTTGGAGACAGAAGATTCATTCATGAATAAAATACTGTTACAATCTGCTTTAGTTTGTTTAGCATCACAGGTTGATAGCAAAGGGGTGACCTTTCAATCGTATAACATTTAGTTTCTCATGAGGGATAGTAGATACTTTGTAAGATCAGGTCAGGCTTCCTTATTCTGCCTGCTACTGGTAAAATGTAATCCAGTACTACCTGCTGTATAACAGCTGGTGGGGCTCGTTAGTCGTGGAAGGAAACGCTGATCAAAAACCTCCACTGTCATGTGGGAAACCTACTGTAGTACAGGAAAGGCTTCGAGAGTAAACACTGAAGAAAGGTGCCGCGAGGGAATTGGTTTTATTGGCATTCTAAAACTTTATGAATAGAGAAAATAGAGGAAAGGCCCTCAGTCCCCGGCAGTTTTTAAGTGGGGAGAGGTTGCTAAGAATCTTCTGGTCTCAACAAAATGAGGTTCAGAATTACCTACTAAGACTGGCAACAGTGAATGTTTGTTCCTTTTCAGGAAGGAATCTACAGATAAGTAGTAGATATGTTCAAATGGAGAAGGGTAGATATTCTTGGTTAATAGAATGGTGAAAATTGCAATGGTGTGTGGAAGGAAGATTCTTCATGTCTTTTCAGTATAATTATGCTCCACGAGAGGGTAAGCCTGAAGAAGAAAAGAGGAAGTTTCTTGACTGTGAAACTATCGAATAATGTACATGATGTCCCTCAAGTGGATCTTTTGATGGAGGCAGGTGATATGAACTCCACACTGGATCAACGCAAGATGTTTTTGAGGATATGATGGGATGTTTCAGGAACATCCATCAGATACAAAAGTGGGGGAAATGAAAGTCAGATAGATTATGGGTTGTGTAGAAGACATGAAGAATTAAGAAATCAATGAAGAACTACAAGGTGTTAGCAGGAGTGGCGTGCTTGACTCAGCACAGATTGTTGTGGGCTGAGGTAGTGATTAGGGGAAAGAAAAAGAGGATTTTTGGGAGAGGGGAAATAAGAAAATTAAAGCTTGGAAGGTAAAGGATCCTATCGAGAGAAGAATGCTTAAAGAGTGAGTGAGTAATAGAATAGGAGGAGCAAATGTTGATCATGCTGGTTTTTTGAATACATTGTTGAATTCCGCAAAAGAATTCTGTGGAGAGACAACCACGGGGAGACAGAGAGGTAGAGAAACATGGTGGCAGAATGAGGAAGTGCAGCTAGCAGTTAGGGAAAAAAAGTTAGCATTTAAGAGATGGCAAAGTGAATGAATCAAGGACAGGCATGAGCAGTACAGAGAGAAAAATAGGAAGGCAAAAAGAAGTAATAGCAAAGGATAGATCCTTTAAAGTCTCTTCCGTCAAATGAAGGAAGAACAAAGATGTTAAAAATAGCAAAGCAGATGAGAAAAGAGAGAAAGGATATTGTAGGATCGAAATATGTAAGAGATGAGAATGAAACTCTTAAAGTGAAAGAAGAGGAAGGTATGGAAAGGCGGAGAAGTTATTTTTCTTCTTTGCTAAACATGAAAAAGGAGTACCAACTAGAGGAGGTACAAGATAAAGTGGAAGGGAGTGACTGAACAAATGGTGGAGCAAGCACTTAAAAGCATAAAAGTAGGCAAGGCTACAGATGCAACTAGAGTGAAAGAGTTTTTTCATGTTTGAGAATCTATTAAACAGGAAGGCAAGGTTCAAGAGCAGTGGACCAAGAGTTATGCCATTCCGGTATACAAAGGTACTGGATGTATTAATGGTGGCAAACATAGAGGAGTGAGACTTCTGGAACGGGATATGAAGGTGTACAAGAAAACCCTAGAGAAGATGCTTTAAGATACATGATATATGGGTCACGCTGGAACAGTATGGTGTTTCTTCAAGGTGTGGTCCAGCCAGCCCCACCTCCTTAATTTTAAATTGATGTTATCAGGTTCTTCTGCAGCATCTTGAATACTCCTGACTTCTTGTCAGTCCTCACTAAAATGGTCTGGCCAGCCCCTCAATCCTTAATCATAAAGCTGTCCAGATAGGTGAAGTTTTCAACCTACTCCAGCTAGGGCTTCTCCTCTCAAAATGATGTTTTTGATGTTGCCTTTTTTAATTCTTGTCACTCTTGTTTTTGCCTTGCTAATGATTAATCCTGTCAAGGTGTTAGTGGCATAAAAGGTTTTTTCCTTGTATGTGCAAGTGACAATAAGAAAGGTATGGCAGCTCTTCCACAAAACTTATAAATGTTCCATATTTGGTCCACTAGATCCTGTGGTAATGACTCCGTGTTGCACCCGTCATGATTCAGTCAATCAAGATGAGGAACAGTAAGAGTCAGAGTATTCATGTTTACCACTTGACATGTGGTGGCTCTAATTTATGCTGAACATGGATGAGCTTAATTATTCTGTTTGGGATGCCATGGATGATGAGGAACGGCATGAGCAAGCATCCTTGTTGAACATCCCTGGGATTTTGATGGGTTCAGTTAGCGTGCTATTGTGTACCACTTAAAATGTGATGGTTCATTTGCTGCACTGATGAGCTTCATAATCTGGTCTTGGATGCCATGAAAAGAAAGAAAGCTCCAGATGGTCGAACTGACATTGCTTTTGAGTTCCACTCAAGAGGCTGTTTAATGATGATGTGAAAAGACGTTGTTTTGGTCAGTACAAAACCTCTTTTGCTTTGAAACCTGGCTTGTTCCTCTCTCAAAGTTTTGTCAATCATGGAAAAAAGTAAAAGACTTTTGAAAAGCATCGAAAAAGTTTTGGAAATTCAAACAATGCACGGTATTAAAAGACACACACATATATTTTTTTTCTATTTTTAGAGCCAACGTTTTTGAACATGTTCAATAACACCTTGCTAAGTTACTCACGGTGTCAACTCAAATACAGTAGTGTACCTTGATTAGTTTAGGTATATAAACTTTAATGCATAAGTAACTGGTTTCAGTAGGATACTAGTTAGTATTAGTCAAGAATGCCTCTTTTGGTGGTGGCGCTGCTAATAAGTCTTTAATTCAAGGGTCATGCATATTTTTTAATCAAGTCTTAATTTATATTATAGTGTTGGGCATCCCCAAACGACCTCCATGGAACTACAAGATGTCTAAAGAAGCTGTAGAAACAAATGAAAGGAAAATGTTTAACAAATACTTGGAAAATATTTACAAGGAACATAAAACGTCAGAACTAAGCTACTTTGAACATAATTTAGAGGTAACTTTATACATTGCAGCATTATAGTGTAGATAGTGTAGTGTAGGCTTTTTACTTTATCTTTTAATAGTTAAAAAGATGTGTTTTGTGCTAGCACAGCTGTCTCTGTAGGGAAGGGAGGGGGTGATTTGGTATAAACCAAAACGCTAAAAAAAGCTAAATCCTTTACGAGTCAAGTGGCCCATGGAGCCGGCACTTATCTCCAGTTTCTGTAGTGTTAAGCTGATGAGAGTTTTTGACTCCCCCTGGATGGCACACTAATCCATCGCAGGTTAGCTCCCAGTAGACGTTGCTGCTCATTTACCCACCTTGTGAAGATGGAAAGCTGAGTTAGCTTAGGCGAAAAAGAAGGTCCCACAAATATTCAGATCTCAGCAGAGCTGAATCGAACTGGGGGCCTTATGGTTGGAAGGCAGAGATCTTACCAACTGCACCAACCACGCCCGCCCATAAACCAAAATAGTCAGGTAGAACGAAGTCCTTTTTAGAAAACTTGGGATTTTTTGTGACATCCTTGATGGCTGTTGTTATCTAGTTGCACAATAAATAAACCCCACCATAGTAAGGAAGATGTAAATGTTTGCATACACCAGTCTTCATAATTATGTTTGCTTAAAGGAGACAAGTTATGAAGAACTCATTTGAGATTCGTTTTCTATATAAACTTTAGTTTTTTAGGAATTAAACAAAGCAATTGACTTCTACTTACTTCTAAAAACCATCCCTTGCGTTTTGCAGCAAAGAAGCTAAAATGCACCTTTATTTATAATTTTTCACTAATTATCGAGCTGGCACTCATTTGTTTCAGCCTTGCATAAACCAGCAACAAAGTTCATGTTTTAAAGTGATGCCAATATTATTGGTTAAATACTATTAAGTTAATTTTTTTTTTCAGACGTGGAGACAACTGTGGAGAGTTCTTGAAGTCTCTGATATTGTAATAATAATAACAGACATCCGACATCCGGTAATGTGACAAATTAGGACTTTTCTTTCCATTTTGATCATTTTTCTAATAACTTTAAATAGAGGAGGCAGCTAGCATGGCTTAGTGGTCAGAGTTGGGGATTTGAATGTGGGAGACTCGGGTTCTAATCCCCAACTCAGACTACTGAATGAATTTGTCCTCGGTGAGTCCCAGGGTCAAATTCACCACGCTTTGTAAATAGCCAACTGGTTTGCCTCCTACCAGTTGGGATTCTTAACTGGGACAGGGAAGGATTTTAATATGACACTGAAAAGCCCTGTAGGGGGTTTTCATTACGTATTTATTATTATTATTATTATTATTATTATAATTATAATTATTATTATTATTATTATTATTATTATTATTATTATTGCTTTATTTCACAAGAAAAGACTTCACAAGAAAAGATTTTATTCTAAAAGCCAGGAAATTAAGCACTGGCTTATTAGCTACTTTCACACAGAGGGACAACTGATTATGGCCATAGAAAGTTAGTGATTTATCACCAGCTTCAACATTGTGAAGATGGATTCATAATATTATAGTGCTAATTACCGTGGTACTAAAGCAACTCAATCGTGATAATCATTATTCCAGGGCTGGGTTGTTCAAAGGTGGTTAACTTTAACACTGGGTCAAGCAAAAATTACAGTAGCTATTGTTTAAATAAGGAAAAGATTACGATTCTTATAAAATACTGTTCGGATTTTCCAACTGAAGGAAAAAACTTGTTAATTCCAAATTTACAGATTAAATCCGTCTTTATAAGATTGGAAACAAAACCATGGGTTAAAATTTTAACACTATAGTTTAACGCTAATCGGCTTTTGAACAATGGAGCTAAGGATTTTAATTGTAGGTGATAGCGTTGAGGACCTCAAGCTTAAAGTGTATCATAGCTTAACTAAACTAATTTCCAAACCCTTTTCCAAAGGATGTTTTGTTTTGAATACGGCACATACTAATTAGATTTCGATTCAGGTTTTCTCATTGCGTTCTAAAAGGATGCATTTGAACACTACTTGTGAGAGATAATAGATTTTCTGTCAATAGATATCACATATATTAATTGTGTTTAACCAATTGAACTGGTTTTCTTTACTGGTGCATAAATTTGATATTAATTTCCTAAATAAATTTATATGATGCTATCTCTTTGGAATTTTGCCACATGGTACGCATTGTTTTTTGTTTTATTTCTTTTACTTGACTTCTGGGCAAATATCATTATTTTATAAACCTCGAATAACGAACATTTAGGTTTCTTTGGTAGATACTACTTTAATAATGAGTAATCTTTATTTGTCACAGACTCAGTTGTACCCCGGCCCATTTCCAGTTTTGAAGCTACACATCTCTCGTTGATAATGTTCGGCGAAGAGCCTATTAAAATACACGATTAGAGTCATGAGCTTTTTAATTTTGCCATAGAGAGATTGTTTGAACATTTATTTGATATCTTGGGAGCTAGTGATACTGTAGTGGGTGTAATGGTAACCCAACATCCCAAGATAACGAACTCTATGTTAGCTAAATTTTTTACGAGTCAGGTTTTCCATGGAGCTGGCATTTATCTCCAGTCTCTGTGGTGTTAAGCGGATGAGAGTCTTTGACTCCCCCTGGGCCGGACATTAATTTATCGCAGGTTAGCTCCCATCAGACCTGGTACTCATCTACCTACCCCAGAAGGATGGAAAGCTGAGTTAGCTTAGGCGGAAAAGAAAGCTACACAAATATTCAAATCTTGGACTGTTGTGATGAATATCTATTCTCATGTTTTCTTGCAATGGCTAGCTAAATCCTTTGTGAGCCAAGTGGCCCATGGAGCTGCCGCTTATCTCCAGTTTCTATAGCGTTAAGTGGATGAGAGTCTTTGACTCTCCGTGGACAGGACACTAATCTATCACAGATTAGCTTCTAACATTTGCTGGTACTAATATACCGACCTTGTAAGGATTGCATTAGCGTAGGCAGAAAGAAGTCACACAAATGAACATTAAAATCTTGGCAGATCTGAACTGGGGACCTTGTGGTCTGAAAGCAGATATCTTACCAGCTGCACCAGCCACACAAGCCTCTGTCTATGTTAACTAGCCGTAAATCTGTTATTCAAGATTGTGGACTTGTAGCATCCACTTACCTAATTTATTTTTCAGGTTCTTCACTTTCCTTCAGCAATCTATGATTATGTTGTTAAGGATCTGAAGAAGGATTTGATTCTAGTATTGAATAAGGTATGAATAAGGTAAAATAAATCTTCATCGTAATTTAGAAATCTGGCAAGACGTTTAAATCTAATATAGCTGTATTTGCTTCAGCTGATAAAAAAGAAATGTCAAATGGAATACTGCATCGGTGTTTCTACAGAAACAGTCCTACATTCAAATAGTTAAGTTCTATACCGTAGTGAAAGTAATTGGTATTCACTCCGACGAAGGACTAGAGTTCGAAACGTCAGTTTTAAAATTATTTTCACTACGGTGTAGAACTAAACTTTTTGTAAAACTGTTTTGATAAAAAAGAAAGTACTATATAGACTATTGATTTTGATTAAAATTAAATCGACTGCATCTCGGGTTTTACTGATATGCTCTCAAATCTCTCAAACGTTTGCCTCGGTTTTCACTAGGAGCTATGAAGGCACGAGGAAAATGTTCTATTTCATAAATGAAATGTGTGGATTTCTTTACTATTTGTATGTATCAAGAAAGAAGCCTTTCCACAAGTTTTGGGAAGTATTGATCAACAGGTGCTTATATGCTCTCTATGACAATAAGTACCCTACTACTGCCATAGTACCAAAGTATCCTCGGTGATTTTGTTTTAATGTCAAATGTTCAGGAACTTTGTTGCAAAAGATTTCAGTCTTAAACTGCACTTGAAATACAAATTGATTTTCATGATTTTCGAGCAGGTGAAAACGACTGCATCTGGGGTTTTCACTGATCTGCTCTCGAATTCTCCCAAACGTTTACCTCGGGTTTCACCAGGCTATGAAGGAAAGGGAAACATGTTTTATTTCTTAAATGTTTAAAAAATGTTTCATTGTTTGTTTGTTTTTATTTTCCAGATTGATCTTGTTTCTCCAGAACTTGTGGTTGCATGGAAGCATTATTTTTTATCAAAATTTGAAAACTTGAAGGTAGCTTTGTTCACATCATTTCCAAAGGATGAAAACGAGAGAAAGGGAGAACAGAAGAGAAGTATGTTTTAAAAGAACAGTTTAAGAGCCTTGGCTTGGTTGTTCAAAATCTGGTTAACTTTAACCCTGGGTTAAGCAAAAATTCAAAAAGCAATTTAAGAAAAGGTGAACAATTCTTTAAGAATATCGTTTGGATTTTCATAGGAAAAATCTTGTCAATCCCCAAATTACAGCTCAAGTCCTTCTCGTCCACATACCGTCCAAAGGAAATGGTTCATGCCCAGTTGAGCAATTTCCTCATTAAGAAAAGGTGAACGATTCTTTAAGAAAATCGTTTGGATTTTCAAAGGAAAAATACTTGTCATTCCCCAAAGTACAGCTCCAATCCTTCTATTTAAGGTTGAAAACAACAACATGGGTTAAACATTTAACCTTTGGTTAGTTACTGCTAATTGGCTTCTGAACAACTGGGACCTTAACTTACTGTTCAAACTTAACTACGTGCGCACAGTTTAGCATATCCAAGCAACTGAAAAGGCTTTAGGTCCTTGTATCCAGCAGCCATAACTCCCATGGCGGGCCCACCATTGTAGGTCTCTTTAAACGTGAGTCACCACACTGTAAATGTGGGACCTTGTTAGCACAACGTAGTTGAACTGGAGATACTCTTCCACACACAGGTCATTAACAGATACCTAGAGCCCATTAGGCTTATTACGTATAGGCAATGTTACTGTTCACCGTTAAGTAATAGCTAGCTAAATTCTTTGCGAGGCAAGTAGGTTATAAAGTCGGCGCTTATCTCCAGTTTCTGTAGTATTAAGCGGATAACAGTCTTTGACTTCCCCTGGACGGGACACTAATCCATCGCAGGTTATAGGTCGCACAAATACTCAAATCTCGGCAGAGCTGGGAATTGAACTGGGTACCTTGTAATTGGAAGGCTGAGATCTTACCAACTGCGCCAACCATGCCAGCCAAAGTTGGAAAATAGAAAGTCAGGAAATTATGGCCTAAAGACTAGGTTATAGTTTACTTAAAGCTTCGCTTTATAGTAACATCTATTTTTAAATTGGAATGAAATTTCCTTTTTAATTGCCGGTACATTTGGTTAGACCTTTGCCAATAATAGGTTCCGAGCTTCGATCATTGGATTTGCTGATTTTGTTTAGCACATTTGTGTAACCTTCCCGCCATAGCTTATTCAGTTTTTCCTCCTTACAAGAGCACAACTCTTGCGAGCATTTCGTGGAGTAAGATTTATTGATAAAGGTTACATAATGATTAGACTAATTATCTTGTTAATAGACAGTGTGATCTCATTGCTCAGCTTAGTGAAATGGTTACTAAGTATTACTGTGAATTTCCACTCGTCAAGTTGTACTTAGATAATAGATTAAATAGATATTTGTTTCCGGTCTTGGTTGGTTGCCACGTTGAAAAAAAAGCATTTTATGAATTGTAAAAGTGTTCTATTAAAGGTGTCTGTTGGTACATAAATGTTTCTTTTCTCTTCAAAAGTTCTTTCACAGAGACGAAGGAAAAGGAAAAGTTTCTTTGCTCTTGGCCCAAGAGAAATTCTGTCTGCCTGCAAAAAAATTTGTGGAGAAAGAGGTTTGCTTGTTTGTTTATCTATCTGTTAATTAGATTCGTCACTAAAATATACCTAATGTATCTCTAAAGATTGATTGATTGATTAATTGATTGATTGATTGATTGATTGATTGATTGATTGATTGATTGATTGATTGATTGATTGATTGATACAAATACAATAACATACAAAATTAAGATAAAATTTTGTGTTGTAAAATAGTAGTAAAAATGAAAAGGTTAAAACGTGCCTGGGGCAGTAACAGGAAAAAGTCCTAATTACAAACCACTCCAATCGCAAATAATGGAATTTTTGACAGAATTATTTGCCTCGAAATAATAGCGCAACACATCTATAGGGCAGTCAGTTAGATTTGGAGTAGACATGATGTTTTGAAAGCAGTGAGTAAGTGAGAGAGTCAGTGAGTGAGGTGAGTGAGAGAGTGAGTGAGAGAGTAAGTGAGTGAGGTGAGTGAGTGAAAGAGTAAGTGAGTGAGGGAGGGAGGGAGGGAGGGAGGGAGGGAGTGAAGTAGCTGTGTCAAGGCTGAGTGACAATATTATGTTGTGCTGTTGGTTCAGGGCTCTCAAGACTTCCAGTAGATGGTTAAATTTTGAAAGTAGACAGATCTGGGGGGCACAGACAGTGAGTGAAGTAGCTGGTGATTTCTGTCAGAACAGCCAGCAATAATAACAATCACAGTCCTGCCTAGGGTGGTGCAAGGCTATTTCACTGAAATTAGGAATAAATTATGATAAAAATGTATGAACTGTCCTTGGGAAATGGATATTCAGTTCCCTTTTTAGGGGTTAGGCTAAAAAATTTAAATCACAGCTAAAAAGCTGTCATAATAGAAAGCCCCAGCTAATCTTAATGTGGTACACACATGCCCCCCAATTCAATTCAATCCCAATTTTGATCTGGGTTTATCCTCGTAAACGGGGGATATAGTCAAAGGGTTTTTTAAACGACTGAATACTGCAGAATACTCACTTTAATTCATAAGAGAGACTTTGTTTTCTTTAAAAAAATATTCTTTAGTAAAAAAATACTTGTTTATATTCTGAGCAACAATACAGCAGTAATCATGTTTAAAATATTTCACTTAATATTATATCTACATAGTTATTGACATTGATGAAAGAATTTTTCAAAAATTTCAAAAAGATAAAACTGGCTTATCTATGTAGATATGTACAGTACCTGTATGCATTATGTTTAATTTTAGGGTATTCTAAACAATTAAGTTAATATCACAGGTTTAAAAACAAACTATAATAGGAGTAAACACAATAAAAATAGGGCATAATTCCAGAGAAGCTATTAGAGCATTTTCAGGTTCTTGCAAAATGTTTGAGCAAGTTTGACTGTCTAAATAAAGAAATGCTATTTATTAGCAGGGTTTTCAGTAGAAATTTTCAAGAGGAGTCCCAGGGACCCCTTCGTTTTTGAATTAGGGGTCCCAAACAAAATTTCTGTCATCAAAAGTTTATTTACACCGTAATGTCCTGTCAATCTTGTGCATCCCAGGGATGCATTGCATTTCATTTTTTGCTTCCCAAATTAATTTTTTGCATAAAATACACAATATTTTGCGTTAATGAAAACCCTGTATATTTTTCCAATATTAAACTAGGCATTTCAAAGTTTGGGACTTATTTGTTTTACAATCGCCTGAATTGATTCTTAGTTGCTTCATAGGTTTTTTATTGACTTTATGAATAATTCCTTATTAAGTATAAATTATTTATACACAGTTTCTGAAAGTGTAACAATTCAAAAGAAGTCTTTAAACAATTCAAAGTATGAAGCTCCTAAGATCACTTCATGATAACTCTGTAACCATGGAAGACAATAATTTTATTCAGCAGATGAAATTGCATGATTATTATGATGTTCGGGAAGTCAAACACTTGTGATTTTAGAATTGTCTCTTTTACCATGTGTCCAAGGTAGTAATGTGAAGCTTCCATCAACACACGAAACTTAATATAAATTAAACTATTTTTATTGTGCTGTTTAGAGTTCAGTAAACTCTTCACTCAATTCCCAAAGTTTCCTAGCAACACCATCATCCTTTGCTTTTGGTGGTAAATCTGTTTCCTTACAGTCTGTAAAGAATTTTCCTGAAATCTTGGATACCTCTTCTGCAGTTGCAAGGTGAACAAGTGTCTGGGCTCCTTCACTAGGTCTCTTCAAGATAAGCCAAGCTAGTGGATAGGCCAAGCATTTTACGATGGGGTTGTAGTGAACATACCGACCAAGATCTGTCCAGACCATTCCTGGAGAACACGAGTTGACTGTTACACCTAGAATTGTAGATTGATAATAGTTAAACACTAAAATGCAGGTAACTGCTTTACTACAATTTTTGTTTAGTTACTCATGGATATACTTAAAGTAATTATGTGTACATGATTTTCCTCAGTGAGGTGAAATCAACTTTTATGTTTTAAATAAGAGAATTTCTAAAATGAAGTATGAACACTTTTTCAACTCAGAATACTGGATTTTGATAAAAATGAATGACACAACAGTTGATAAAAATTAATAAGAGGGGGGTTTTACAGTTTTCCCCATAAAACCATGAATGCCAGAAAAATTTCTGGAATGTATATTTTGCAAACAATCATATGCAAGGTGGAACTTCAAAAGATAACTGCCAACAGTATCTTGACATGCATTAAACTTAGTATGTTAGTGTTTATAATTATTAGTGTTTGTGTAATGGTTTCAACTTTGAATTCAAAATTGAAAATACAATTTTTCTGATCTCAGTTGCACTGCCAAGCCGTGTTTGATCCAGTCTGCTTGTTTCAACAGTGCCGGTTCAGTACAATATTGTTCATATTTATCCTTTGCTAATACCAGGAGCATGGCTGCTTAAACATAAGCTGTGAAATAAAAAACATATTTGAAAATGGTAAAATTGAAGCTTTGCTGTGGAAGAAAAATGCCAGTAAGTTTCTTGTGAAGTCTGGACTAAATCCAAACCTTTTAGGCCATCACAGTTTGGCAGTTATCATTTGTGGTTTCATCTCACATCTGATTGGTTGCAATATAATGAACATTTCAGAAACTTTTTCTGTCTTATGGGAGACTGTAATAAGCACCAGGGGGTTTGGAAAATAATTGAAGGAAAAAAAAAACAAGAGGGAGGACATTTATTTGGTACATGAGTGTAGTGAACACAAAAACTTTTAGTGTTACATTGACTGTCATCTGCTAAAATCAGTGGGAGGCCTGTATTTTGAATTCTGAATCATCCTTTAATGCACCAGTCAATGTAAACCCCT
>JAOBBB020164640.1:0-12310 GCA_025331005.2 Zoanthus gigantus
AAAAGGGATAAATAAGTGAATAGTAAAGATTTATGAGAATGTCTAAATTTACATAATAGCGGAGTTTTGATAGGATAACAACGCTTCTTTTGATTTTTGTTGAAATTGATTGTACTTGTTTTTTCCAGTTGAGATTAGAACCAAGCATAATACCAAGATATTTGATACTATCCTTTTCTGTCAAGAGCGTTTGGTTGATATACTGGTTTATTCAGTGAAGCTTTAACTTATTTTTGTGGAGGATGAAATAGAATAAAGTTGGATTTGTCAATGTTGAGCGAAAGTTTATTAGCAGAGAACCAGGTATTAACATGCTTTAATTCTTCATTGACAATTATCAAGTCAAGTTCTTGTAGCTTCTTATGAGAAAAAAAAAAGATTAGAGTCATCTGCAAATAGGTGTAATTCTAATACGTTAGAGCAACTGTTAAAGTCATTTATATAAATTAAAAATAAAAGAGGTCCAAGGACTGATCCTTGGGGTACACCACAAGTCAAGAGATGATTTCTTCTTCAGAATTTGTTTCCAACTGAAGTAAATTGCCTTCTGTTTATTAAATAAGACACAAACCATTCTTTAACAATACCTCTGATCCCATAATGTTCTAATTTGCTCAAAAGTATATCATGATTGATTGTGTCGAAAGCTTTGCTAAAATCTAAAAATACTCCGCAAGAAAATTCTCCATTTTCAATCGCTTCCTGGATTTCAGAATTGCGTGTTCTGTAGAATGATGAGAGCGAAATCCGAATTGTTTATCATAGATAAGCCGAAACCTCGAAGCACGCATTATGGAACATGAAGATATTTCCAAAGTATCAGAACCAGCCCGTCACTTGTCTTCACACCCTCTTCATTCATTCTCCTGGAAACCTATTGTATCTGTCCACTCTTGGTCCCTACGCCGAATTACTGAAGCTCTACTAATAGCCAAATACCGTCCCGCACTTAACAAACAAGTTCAAGCCTTCACACTCTCTCTCTTCCCTATGGGAATTACATGAACAATAGCCTGTCAGTTTAATTTATAAATACTTAGTTCTCTGTTAACTTAGAATAATTTTACCTTTTGATGACCCAAGTGGTTGAAAACGTTTGTTTTTAAAAATATATCTTTACCATTTGTATATATTACATTTTATAATTGGTACTTATGTCTCAATAAAGTAATTATATTAGACAAAATAAACTGTACAAAATAGACATTTACATGCCTCTTTGTAAAATTCCTTTCACATACAAAACAAAAAGAATATAAGTTTAAGACATATATACAATTAGTAGAAATCTAGTCACTATCTATTGCAAATACAGCAATCTGACTGGCTGACATAATTGCTATCTATCAGGTGACAGATAGTGCCTGCAAGATGTAAACATAAACAAGTAATGCAATATGGCCTCGTCCCTTTCCCACTTATATTGCATTAGGTGTTTTCTCACATAAAATTATTCAGTCATTCTCCCACATTAATGCTATGTTATACTTATTGTTCATTTTTCTAATACAATCACCATGGAGTTTCATTTACTGTCTTAGTACATGTAAAGAACTGTGTATTGTGTGCATAGGTATAATGATAAAACAAAGTTTCTTGTTTCTATTTTTTTAGAAAATATAAATTTTTTACTGTTTGATAATTTAGTCTTTCTCATCTTTGAGTATTAGCAAAGCTCAGATATTGTAATTTCAAGGAAAAGCTGACAAAAGTATTTTCTTCATAATATAAAAGTTCAAATAGTAAATCTCCAGCATTTCGAGACAGCAAAAAATACTTAAATCTCAGCATCCACCTTTGGGGCCCTTGAGAGCTCTGAAATTCCTTCTCCCTTCCCCCTATAAACCTGTTTGAATGAGACAAAAATATTTTCTTTAACTGTTATTTCCCTTTCGATGAAAGAATAATTCTACATTTTTAACTATATAAGTGGCTTTGGACAAACTGAGTATGGCCTTCAGTGGTAGCAGATGAGAAATCCCAGTGTTTTATTGATGTTTGTGATCACATAGTACAGTACCAAAATTAATTTGAAATGTTTCATTAAAAATACAGCTATTTTTTTTTATTATAAAATCACCAGCCTTTATGTCAGAAATAGCTCACTGATTTTTTTATTTTTAAAGCACATGGGAGGGAAAGGGGACAGGGGGGCACTGCCTCCCCCCCTCAACTGATTTTTTAAAATGGTTGTTTTCTGTTCTGTTCACAGACATTTGCATATAACAGACATTTCATAGACATTAATTTTGCATATAACAGGGTAAACAAAATTAAAAGTTCCCCCCCTGGGATTTTCATCTTATGTTGTCCCTGGATTGGGCTTAATTACTTGCAGTTCATAAAACTGGCATAATAATCTACTATTTAAGTGTACCTTTTCATACAGTAATACAAACGAATTTGGTTGTTCTAAAGCAACACAGAGCAAATTTAATAAAGGTAGAAGCTTACAAGGAAATGACACACATAAGGTGAAAAATATCATGCCATATTCAAATTGTTTTGCTCTCACAATGTCACTAAACGTAGCACAAGTTAATTGTTTCTGTGCCAAGAACCAGTCAGAAATATATAATCATAAAATGAAGGAATATAATGCAAGTGATTTGCAACACAACAGTTACTTGCCCCGCTCTGTACCTGAACTGGCAATCATTACACTCACCCGGCAATAATTACCTGGCTCTTTAGCATTATAAATACCTAGAGAACCACTTGCAACAATCTAAAAAGCAAAGACAAAAAAATAATTCTCAGTTAAATAGGCAAAGATAACATATAATATATAAAAAAGTAAAGTTAATAAAATTATTAAATATGCAACCTTTGTTCACTGTATCCCACACGTGCAATTGGCCAAAATCAATCACATGATTTTGATTTATCTGTTGACACTGTTCATAAAGCACTCGGCTTTGCTTCAGGCATTATAAAAATTAACCTGTAAATAATTCCTGACTTAGCCAGCCACAAGCTCTCTAAATTCAAATGGAACCTGTATCAAAATGCTTAACTCTTCTTAGCTCATTCATGCGTGCGCACACAAGCAATGAATGAGTATCGTGGTGTGAAACGTTGATAGAAGTAGTTGTAGATCGAAATTTGTGGACGGAAATTCTGGACCATAGATGGAAGTGAAAGTGTCCTGTGAGTGTGGCTCTATGTTAAAACCTTTGACTTTCATGTGCACAGACTTAGTTCCAACTCCAGACTGTCTGCTGACCTTTTTTATTTTAGTTTATTTTTCTTTTCTTTTTTTGAACTTAAAATTTCCTGTAATGCTTTTTTCTTACTTTGTAATACAATTTAATATTAAAACATTTGGAAAAAAATTATGATTTAATCATTAGACTGGTTAATATTATTGTCCATTACATGTCAGAATGAGCTGGCTCTAAGAGCCCTTTGATTTATGGTTATTTTATTAATTAAAAGCAAAATATTGCCAAGTCCAAGCAGGGTCTCTAATACTGAAGAGGAAGCAGCCAGCAAGTTTCAGTGCCTACTTGATATAAATCTATTTCCTTCTTAAGTTGCTAAATTATTCATGATCAGATAATAAATAAATAAATATATTAGTTTTTTAGCTATCAACTCAAGTACTTAACCAACCACTTCAAATTCCGTTGAAAAGCCTGTCCATATTAATTCTTGTACTTTATTATATATACTTTGTTTTTGTCTGAAATGCTTCAAAATCACAAGTTGACAAGTGGTACATACCACTACACTGCCAGGCCAAGGATTTAACTCCCCTCCCCTCCCCCCCTAGCTCCTCCCTCTCCTAAATGGAAAATTATTTCCATAAAAAATAATTTGTCGTTTTGTTATAAAGTAGCATAAATGAAAATAATGTTATCCGAACGTGAAAACAGTTTCGGCAAACTATAACATTAACAATATCGTTTTAAACAGTAATTTTGCACCGCATGAACTAGCTATAGGGAACCCCAATTTTGAGAGAACTGAGAAGCCATCGATCTAAAGCATCTAAGCAAATGGAGACTGTAAATAGTTGCGTTCGCAGGTGATCAAACGATAAAACAGTATCATCAAAGGCAAAAATGACCTTCCTGGACATGTTTATAAGTCACTCATAGGAAGCGATCACTTTAAATATCGTCAAATACAAAAGTAAACAATCGTTTATTATTTGAAAACGTTTTACGTCTGTTCTTTCTCTGACTCGATTATTGCTCAAGTTCGAGGTTTAGTTTTATCTTACAATTAGAAACTAAGAAAAAATTCAGATCCAACTTTCTCTTTTTAGGTATTGGAAACATCAAAGGGGTTAAAATCAAAGCCATGACCAAATTAATGTCATAAACACACTAGGTTCTCGTATCGAAACATACATAGTAACGACTCACCCATACTCCCATCCATACTCCCATGTAGAACATCCCATCGTATGGGTATGGACATATCTGAGCCGGCAAAACACCGATAATTATACTCAAAATGCCAAGAACAAGGTGGATAACTGATACAACTCCGACCGCTTTGGCAACACCACCAGTCGCCATTTCTACAGTGAAGTACATACGTAATAGCAGTGACGTCACTAACACCAAAGTTTGGCTGCCAAACTTATCAAAGTTGGTTTTGGCAAAAAAAAAAAAAAGCTCTCGGTCAAATCTCATTTTAGGTTGGTCAGATAGAATGGTTGGGAGGGAAAACAATCTCATTAGCTTTAAAATGTCGATACCCTACCCTTTCTGTTTCAAGATGTTGAGTGATTAATCCATTTTACAATTAATGTCATAAATGGAATGCTGCGTCGATGATTCTACAGACACAATCTAACAGTTGTAGTCCAAAAACTATTTTCACAAAGTTGTAAAACTTATCTATCTACAATTTTTTGTTTTTTGTTGTTGTAAGAACAAGAACTTGAGGATCACGATCTTAAGTATTTTTTTTTTAAATCTTATTTATGGACCGCACAACTGTCTAAAACTCATTTTTAAGAGGAAGAATTGCATGGAACTGAAGAATGACGAGCCGAGACACTGTGGGTAGGTGTTCTTTTAAAGTTGATGCAATTAGAAAAAAACAACTCAAGTATAGATAGCTCAAACGTGCTAGTAGCTTGAAGCCACTATATTGGGCACTATATGGTCACAGTGTCTTATATAGTTTCCAGTTAACTACTCAGTAACACGTTTGTGCTATCTATACTCGAGTTCATCTTTATAGCCATATCACACAAGTATTGCAATTTTACCATTAAAAGAGTATTCAGAGTAAAAATGATGCGTTTGAAAAATATATTTTTTAGGATATCTTACTTGCTAAAAAGTTTCAATTATCAGTGAGACCTCGTGGGCGGCTGGCTACGCTTCGCTAGGTCAAAAGCTGATAGCCCGATTGGTATTGGTATTTGTTCGAAGTTCTTGAAGTCAAGATTGTAATTGTTTTATAAATGGCATTATAATGTCGAGAAATATTTAATACTGACCTATTTATCTGGAAAAGAAACGTGTGTTTTTCACCACTGTAAAGTCTTAGAGAACGCAGGCAAATGTTACACTTTTTTTCTCATTAATGGTTCGTAGAAAGTACCCCAGATTATAATGTGGCTGGAATAACAGTTGTTCTAGATATTAAAAGTGCATTATAAAACAAGCTTTATCTAAAACTAGGCTAATAAGTTAAGTACAGTTCCTGTGGTGTAGTTAGGGTTAGCCAAAGAATGTATATATTGCCACCCGGTCATTTTGAGTACTTTGCAATTGGAACCGCGGTACCATATCAGAAACTTTGTTTCTAGACTTTCAGTTCGCTTGACCGAAGCTTTCTTAAATTTGAAACTCTTTATTGATCTTTTTATTGTCTTTGTTTATTGGCAACTTTAAGTTGCATGCTAATACAATAGGGTCAAGCAATAATTGGACTATATCGACCCCCAGTAGAGTAGCCAATTAGAATGCAGTTCATAATGATCCACAATTATAGTACTTGTAAGTGATTTTAGAAGAGGCTCTCCAGTAACCCACAGACCTCAAAAAAATATGTTTTCAAAGGCTTGATTATAGTATGCAAAAACTCACTTTAAACACTCATTGCAAAGGTTGTTTTCATTTCTTTTGATTGAAGATAATTTATTGATTGTCGTTATTCAGTAAAACTTTAATTCAAATTATATTTATGATTATCTCAAACTACAGTATTATGAATTTCGCGACTTCTGTAGGCCACACAGACACTCCGAAATACCACTGAAGTTTTAAGGTTTTCAGAAATTGTTTTCACATCTTTCGGATGACTACTAGAGTATCATTAAAATGTTAAAAACAATTGGAAGTAATGTACAATTGCACAACACTAAACAACTTCGGGAAATACAAAGTTTCCGTTTTAAAACTTCCCAAGTTTAAGTTATGAGTAAAATTATATGCATGATTGGATCTGTACAAGAGACGCTCAATTTCCTTTTCTTTTTCTATTTTTTATGGTTTAATTCTGTTTACAACAAATTATTGAGATTAAAAGTGGCAACCTATTAATGAATAGTAGAGATTTTGTAAAAGTATTAAGAACAAAACTCAACGCAAATATCCAACGTTTCGAAATCATCTTGAAGTCAGGAAACGTTGGATATTTGCGTTGAATTTTGTTCTTAACCTATTAATGAGTTAAGATTTGAAAGTTTTTTCTTTGTAAAAGTTTGGGCACTTATTAAAAGTAAATCTCGCCATAGGTATGTTTGTAGGTTAATTGAGCATTCGAAATTGGAAAACGTTTAATGTCGACTATTGTGCTTGTAAGTTTATTCAATATTCATAAATCCAAAGACTCGAGAGAGATTTACTTCACCATTAATCTTATGCGTCCCATTAGCATAGTTTTCTCGTTTTTCTAGTTTTTTCAACGGCACAGCTCTTTCAGAAAACGTGAAGCTGAGGAAGGGGGTCATGCCCCCCTATTCAAGACCCCCGGATCCTCTGGATGCCCTTCCCCAATCCAAATTTTTTCCGCGGTCCCTTTCTTTTCCAATGAAAAAACAAACTGGTTGAATACTTAGGTAGCAAACTAACTTTACTTAAGCATTGATCTTTTGATTATTAGTTGAAAGTATTGTTAGCACTGATAGTTCTTTTCTCATTTTCTATGGAAAATAAAATGCGCTTTTTAAGCGCTTGTGGCTACTGCAAGTAGACTTGGAATGCAAAGAAATTTTATGGAAAATAGATAGTTAAGAAAACCGTTTAAATCTAGTTTAGAATGTTTTATTTGTGCGTTCTATCGATTACAAGCTAATTTTAGTAGGTTGTGACATTGGCATTTAGTTTCTGAATGTTATTGAGATATTAAATATCAAAATTAAAAGATTGGTGTAAAGAAAATGAAAGCGGAAAAACGTAATAAATGTATTATTTAATCGAAACTGTTATACCGCAAGTTTTATCAGCTGACTGTTGATTGATTCCGAACAATGTATCGAAGCTTTGCGGGCTTCCTGTGGTATTTGGTGACTTACCTAGGCTTCCTGTTGTGGTGTAACATACTCACGTACCCAGGTGATAACAAAGTGGCTACCGTCTATCGACGCAGTAGCCACGAAAAAGTCATTCAAGTATCTTTGTATGACAGTACAGCTCTTTTTCACAGAAAGAACACACCAGTTGTTAAAATAAGTTGCAATTGAGAATGAGAAAGTTTTAAACAAAGATAAAAATACTACAAAAGTATAGCGATCGATATGTGACGTGAGAATTTCACCACCTGAAAAAAAGGTTGAATTGGGTTCGAGCTCAACAATATAACAAACTGTCTTTTTCAGTTAGCTGTTTTGGCAATCATCCATCAATCATTATTTTTAAAATGACTGTTCTTCTGTCTTTTTGAATTGACATCCTAAATGAACTGACGATGAATCTTGTTCTTCTGCATTTTTTTCATCTGTACCTTGGTAAGGCTGTGGCAAAAAAAAAAAAAAAAAAACGAAAATTAAAAAAGTGTTCAAGTGGCTTCAGAGGATCAGAAAACTAGTTCTCCTTAACAAGTGTCTTTGACAACTGTCGCACGGTAGCTTGCCAATATTTTTTGTTAAGATTTGTTTTGTTTGAAAACCGGCAAAAGTCAATAAAAAAGTTATTTTTGAATGCTATGTTGTTAATTATTAAGTTCTTAAACTCTGGTCGCCTAGACTTAAAGGATATAAAATTTTTTCGTTCAAAAAATTTGATGTCTTTTTATTGGAGAAGATAAATTACTTTCCACAATGTCTTGAAAGTTGTTTCCACAATGGGCAAAAATTTTTAATTTTATTTTTATCTTCAAAAGCAAAATTAATTTTCCTGTGAAAATCGGGTAAGTCAGGTTAGCGTTGAGACCCGGTGGTTAACCTTGTGTTCCATCAATTATTGCTTATACTTTATTCTTTATTACCATACGTCAAACTGGCCAGGTTAAAAAAAAAGCTAAGGTAGCGAATTCTAAAATGCTTTGCAAAATAAAGTTCGCCTAATAATCTGAGACCAAAACTTAAATAACTGTACATGTGATGTAATTGAAGTTTTACAATCAATGTATGGCCCATTGAGTGCCGAATGTGACGTCAACTATTGCTATTCATATGTTTTAAAGGAAAGGCTTTGAATGTAGTTCAAAAATATGCCGCCTAGGTGCTTTTGTAGAAAGGTGCAGCAATGCGAGATACTTGAAGAAAGTGATTGCACTTCATATATCATACTGTTTTATGGAGATGATTTATTTGCTCTATTTCATTTTCTTATATACAACGCCGGCATTGTCTACAAATATATTTGATGGCCTATTGAAAATATGTTAAGTCAGCAATTTAAACTAGGACTGCGTTTCCGTTTAATATGCTGAACATTTAGAGTAAGAACAGAAAGAAAATGAAATTTGGTTGAAATACATTGGCATGTTTCGTGGATTGAGAAAGAGATTTTTGTTTAAGTCTTAAGACTACAAGGGATCGAATCGTAACACGAACTGTGTTTGGTGCAAAATAAAACTGAAATATAGCAAATTTTTGAATGGAAATTCTCGCATTTAGACCTTTCCTCAAGTTAAAATAATTGAGATTATTTTTCGTATCTCGTGCCGCACATGATAAATAACATGCCTTAAAATTTAGACTTGCTAAATGTGCAAACTTTGCGGATTACATTGACTCACTCGGTAGCAGAAGAATACCAACTTCATTATATTGTTTATTAAAATTGCATCTCTTTTCAAAGCCGAAAGAGGCAATTTTCCATTGTTTCAACGACAAAAATTAAGGTAAAATTAGAATGTATAAGTAAAATCTTGATGCAATTGAACTGTATTTCGAAGCAGAGCAAATTAAATGATTCCAGAGACTTGCTGAAAATGTCTCCTCCATCTGTAATTGCTTTAAAAAAATTTGGGCTAAGTTTCTAAAATATTTCCTTTTACGACAAAAAGGCACGAAAAAGTATTGTCAGTACTTTCTACGCATGCTCTATCGTTACTGATGCTAAAACAAGTGCATGGTGTATTCGGTCATCCTAATAGAGTACTATCAGAACATTCTACGCATTTATGCCTAATTAAACCTTCAAATAAGTGTGATGCTAAAACAAAAGTATGGTGTGTAGTTACCCTGCTAGAATACTGTCAGAACTTTCTACGCATGCTCTGTTATTCATGCCTAATTAAACCTTCAAGTAAGTATGACGCTAAAACAAAAGCATGGTGTGTAGTTACCCTGCTAGAGTACTGTCAGAACTTTCTACGCTCAGGCTTTCACTTGGTTGTCTTTTATGACCTTTCTTCTCTTTCTTTTCGCACTCAGTGTCGTTTTTTTCACTTCCATTATCCGTCTTCTTCTTTGACTTTGAGCCCCAGAAGAATAAAGTGTTGGTTTCTGTTCCGGCTAGTGTAAATGACTTCCCACAGAACAACATCTGCAATGGAGAACCAGAGCTAAACACAGGTAGCGAGCAAACGTAATTTTACGTATCGATTTCAACATGCGCAGAGCAAAAGTTTTACCTTTCAAAAAACCATTATGAATAAACATCTCTGGTTCTAAAATGATGAAAGTGATCACAGTAACGTTTGTAGTGCTCTTCGTTTTGAGGCAGCTAATGAACTCAGAATGGCTCTATCGCCGTGGGACAAAATTATACACAGCCATAAGTCATGTATAAAAAATTTGCATTACAGAATGTAAAATTTGAAATCAAAAGGGGATATAAACAACAAGGTATTCAGTTAACTCTTTTGTTTATTGTCGAAATGCCTCACTTTTGGCTGAACACCATACAGAAACACAGAGCAAACCAATTGCAGAGTGGGTTTGCCAGCCAATCACGGCACTGATCACTGAACATAAAGATGTATATAACAACCCCTTCTTGTAATCTACCCAATCACCCAATGAAGGCTACAGTCGAAACTTCGCAGTCATTCCCAAGTCAAAAAAAATATCGTGAAACAAGCGGACAAGTATATCTAAATGTCCGTTATTTTAAGCTTTTAAAGCTGTTGGTCTTTAAGTAGACAATTACGTTGAGTTTAAAAATGTAAATGCTTTTCAATTTGACTCAACATTACTATCCTCGAGGTCATCGTCATTGTCATCATCATCGTTTTCGTCATCATAGTCGTCAAAATTCTCGTTATATCTCCATAATGGTTGTTGCAGTGGAAATCATTTTCATTATCGCCGTCGTCATCGTTTTCATCACCAATATCATTGTCATTGTCGTTGTCATCATCGTTCTTGTTATCAGAGTTGCCATCATCACTATTATTGTCTTCGTCATAGTTTCCAATGTTGTTGTCAGAACACAACCTGAATACAAGCAAATATACTCACTGAAATGGACCGGTCATACAGCTGTTTCACCATGCCGGGGGCATCACGTGGTTTAGTATTTCCCAATCCCAGTTGCCCCTCCTGGTTATTACCGAAGGTATACACGTGACCTTGTTCAACCAATACTGCACTGTGATTGGGCCCTAGGGCCATGTCAATCACACGATGTTTAGACAACGCTTTCACAGCAGTGGGAACCTTTTTGCCATCGACTTGAAGCTATGAAAATGTGAACAAGAAAGAAAATGGTAATTCAAATATCAATTACATGAAAAGGCAAACATTTGTCCCCCGGTTGTTGAAAGCAAAATCCTTTATGAGCCAAAGGCACATGGAGCGGGCAAAGTAGTATTAAGCAGATGAGAGTCTTTGAATCCCCATGTAAAGGGCCCTAGTCTATCGCAAACCCACTTCACCTAATATTTTCAGCAATTCTTTCATTTGATAAAATGATGTTTTCAGACAACAGTAAAAATATACATTTTAAAATTAACAATATGCTTAATAATATGAAAGACACGATTCCAAGGGAACTCCAATCTCACTTAGCGTACAAATTTACGAGTGCAAGATATATTTCTTGTATTGAAACTCGTCCGCATTTCGGTATACGTGTACGGGAACACCTCAAGGGTAGCAAGTCCTCACATATTTAAAAGCATTTAGCCAAATCACCCGAGTGTAGAGATGCCTGCACAAGCGAATATTTTCAACGAATAGATAGAGGTGCACAATATGCCATTAAAATCAAAAAGGCCAAGCATATTAAATGGTCAAAACCGGTGCTAAAACAACCAACAGGTCACGCACTTGTACTTGACATTTAGCCTATAGCTTTGCTTATTTTCTATTCACTACAAATAGATTTGTTAACTCGGTTTATTAAAGCACTGACGATGAAGGTTGTCCCTCGAAACATGTTTGTTCAATAACAATGAATGTTGTGTTTGTTCAATAACAATGAATGTTTGTTCAATAACAATGAATGTAAAGTTCAAAATCAAGAGTGTCGTCTACGTGATAAAGATTATAACATTTTAAAGTCATATGCAAAAATAACACGTAAAAACACTGAAATCGCTTCATCAAAAGGAATTTTTGTGAGCTGCAATCTCAACATATGAGGATCATTCAAGAAATTCTTAGTGAGTTTTCCAGGAGTACGAAACCTTTACCTTGTTCAGAAGGTTCTTCATCTGTATCAAGAAACCTTGACGGTGATTTAATCCAAGTTTGTTGTTTAGGTTACTAGGAAAACAAAAACACATTCTTCAAAACAGACCTATCAAACGAAACACAAATCTACCTTGTAGGCACCATGATTTATGAATACTGTGTTTAATAATAATAATGATTTGAGTGTTTTAAATTGCTCTGGAGTTATGGCATTATAAACAAGATTTAATAAAGTTATTATTATTATTATTATTATTTTAATTACACTTTTACTGTGTACTAAGATAAAGTATACAGTCTTTATGGAGTCAT
>JAOBBB020164737.1:0-12305 GCA_025331005.2 Zoanthus gigantus
TCTTCCCATTCGTCACCTGATTGGCTAATATTCACCCCCCTGGGGGAGGGCACAAAAAATTAACAACAACCTAAACTTTTCGAGAGAGTGGAAGGCTGATTATTGGCTATATTGCATGTTTACAAATTTCATCTTCTGTTGTTAAGTTGTTTACTAAATGCCAAAAAATACCTTTTTAGAGGATAGAATAGCTAAGTTTACAACTTATAAAGAGTTTTTCTAGCTATTATGTTGCTAATGTTTTATTCGGTATGGTTCAGTTACTCAGTGGACAATGTTTACAAACGCGCCTGGACTTGTTCTTAGTTTTGTCTCCCAAAACACTTTAGGTTTAAATTTTAAAAACAACTGCCATTACTAATGAGAAATTGTATTTCGTGTGTTCGAAGAATCCTTTCACCAAAATATAATACGAAATAACTAAAATGTTCAATACGCCATTGGAACTGTTTTGTTTTTGAAAGTGCAAAATCCACAAAGAGTGAAGACATAAACACCGGAGGAATGCTCATCTTTAATGACGTAGTTCTCGGAGGGCTAGCGACTAAGAAATTCATGCAGGGGGGAGGGGAAGGGAAGCAAGTGTGAGCGAATGCGAGCATAACATTCTGTGGAGTTTTTTTTTAAAAAACAAATGCCTGCTGTAAATCGAGTTTTGAAAAATGGCCAAGTGTTTTACAATAAGTTAAGATTTAAGTGATTTTCTTACTTAATCATTGCAATTTGTTGCTTTTGACAAGAGTTTTTGAGATTCTTAAATCATTTTCTAACTTAAAAAACAATCAAAATCCGATACAATTATGTGAGCATCCACTGAAAAGGCTCTATAATTTAAAAAAACAGAACGTTCTCCAGCTATCTTTTTTCTCTCAATGTTAGTTTCAGTTTAAAATTTCAGTTATTTTTTTCAAAAAACGTAAAATTTAAAAAATCCCTCGATCCTGTGTGTGAAAGTTATGTTTGTAAGGAGAGAAGGGGAGTTGTGATCGCACCGCCTAACACCCACCCTCTCCGTTTGGGTATGGTTGGGGTTATTCAAAACATGAGAAGTACAAAGTTTATATTTGATCAATTGTCCAAAGCTTCAGCTTATAGTTCCCTAGTACAATGCAATACAATATACTTTATTTTGAGGGGGTAAGAACATGATGAGCACCGCAGAGGAGTTTTCTAACACACGGCCCCCATTACACAAATCACAATACAAGTATACAAAACAATAACATAAAATATTTCGATTAAAATTATTCATATCCTACTCAGTGACTCTACTTATGGCGATGACTCATTTGCACATTTCAATTGCAACTTAGAAGCTTAATCGTGAACTTTATTCGTTATGTGTGAATGTATATCAACTCAATAACTTACTTGAGGTCTCAACTTCAGTCTGGGCTTGTTCTTATCGCATCAAAAAATTACAATTTAGCGGCGAAATTAAAAGCAATGACGTAGTTAAAGTTCATGGATACATCAAGATGTTGGGGTAGGAAAACAGATATAAAAAATAAAAAATTGTTTTTGGTCAGTTTTCTCTATTTTTACCATTGTGCTCTCTTTTGATTTTTAAGCAAACTTCAGCCTAAATTTTTCTTGGAAAGCGATTTCTTATAAAAAGCGTTTATCGTTTTACAAGAAAATACGTTTGAAATCCATCTACAAAGCATGCACTTTAATTTACAAAGCTTCATCTGTGTGATTTTATGAGCAAGTTTATCAATTTTACCCTTCTAAGGCACAAGGAGAGGACGAAAAAAAATCGTTTCAAAGCTTAAATGAAGTAAAATATATTAAGTCTTAACAGGAAAAGGGTAGATCAAAGTGAAAAGCTCTTACACTAATGAAAATTATTATGTGCACCGGTCACTGTGTTACGTAACTGTCATATACTGTCTGAACTATCACAAAAGTTTTTAATTTTGACATGATCTTTAATTAAAACAGGCAGTGTTCCTTTTTAAACATAATGAGAATTTCAACTAGTTTTTTCAAAACTCGAATTAAAAATTCTAATATATCAAACTGCATTTCAAATATATGGTCTCGTTAATAGATCCATTGGGGTTTTATAATGTATTCTTTGTGAAACGGAGTATCAGTAAGATATTGCATGTCATTGAAACTAAAAGGCCTGTTATAGCGACGTAATTTTTGCAGCAACCTAATTATTGTCTCGCAAGGCCATTGCAAGTTAAGTTGCTAAGAAAATTGCACAGTGTATACACAGGCCTTTTCTCACAATTTTTTCGTTTCACAATTTTTTCGTTTCGCGTAGCGTTGCACAAAGTAGAACTTGGGTCAATTTTTCGCGACGCATTGCAGCAACTTGCAACGCCATTGCACAATACATCACTCTTTAACCATCCTCCCTCGCAATTTTTCAGACACCTTCTCCAATAGTGCATGTGCAGACCTCAGTCGATTCGTATATTTTCACCAGTGACACCCATCTTGAATTTCGCGCTAAGTAACTTTCCCAAGCTTACCCCGACCAAAATAAATTGCTGAGCAAATTGGAAAATGTAACGGGATCTTTAGCCCTATGAGTATGAACCTTTTTAGTGGACTATTACAAATCCTACTTTCGATTGGGTTCTCTGCTAGGAGCCTATTCTAATAATTCTGTAATGCACGCTTTTTTTATAAGAACCAGTAAATTTTGCCGAAGCTCATTATTCTTAATTTTTTGGCTGCTTCAGTCCCAATTTATTTGTTTTTAATTTGTTCTTATTTCTATGAGTTGTTTGAAATGACGAGAAATCAAAACAAAAAGACAAAGCATTGAAAAACAATGCTGATCGTCTGTATACGTGTATCATTTTGGACAATAGTAGATATAATAATAAATGGAAAACGGTGCTTCTGTGTTCTTACTGTGCACATTGTGAATGTAAATTATGAGATTTAGTAAAGTTTCATCTAGAAACATTTTCACTTTATTTTAGCCTTAGCCTAATCTTGTTCTTAAATTGTTTTTAATTTTCGGCCAATCTGAGCCTCATTATAAAGTTGTTCTTATAAAAAAAAAGTGTGTAGCGCTAGCGGAAGACGCGTTTCTTTATACCAATTATATACTATTCCTTAACATTGTTAATACAATTTTGTTTATCTTTAGTTAACTGGTATACTTAAGCATTTAGGTATACCGGCTTTATGGACTTTGAGTAAGTATAGCTCCTTCAGCCATCGTTCTTCTGGACTATTGAGGCGTAACCCATTCCTCCTAATCAGTGTTGAATAAAGCACACTAGCTATGTTGGGACCCACTGTAACTGCCAAAAATCTTATAAGCTTTCAAAAACAGTCCTGTTGAAACTAAAAAAAAGAAAAGCATGACTGTTTATTGCACGAACTATACAGCAAAATTACCATAATGTTACGTCAGTTGATTGACAAGATTCAATAGAGTGTACCTATCGCTTTTTTACGTTAGTTGTTTTAAAAAAGATATAAAAAGCACACTATTCTGTTACACTGTTCTGTTATGATATTGGCAGTTTTTGCTTTTTAAGTGTTTCAAAAAAGTTTTGAAACGTCAATGCTTTAACAACATAAGACTATGTAATTGTTTCAAAAAAGTTTTGAAACGTCAATGCTTTAACAACATAAGACTATGTAATTGTTGATCCAGTTCTGCGCCGGGGACAGAAATAATTATTAGTCTGTACGTATCATATTTTAGTGTTAAGTTTTCCAGTCAGTATTGCGAGTCACAATTGGTCTGGCTGTACAGCCATATACACTTTGTCCAAACATGCGAATACAGATAAAATATTACCGCTTAAACTGGGTAAGTGGAATCACGCGGTTTTGCTGTTACATAACTGCTGGGCAAGGATCTCCTGCAGTTTTCATTGGTTATCTGTTAGGAAAGTTCTGTCATCAGTGGACTCACGAATTCGTTAAAAGTCCAGGGTATAAGAAAGTCCATTAAATTTTAAAACGACGTGGAGCGATACAAATTTGAACCTGTCCAGTTTCAATTCTCTTCATTTGATCTTTCTGAGATACTTTCCTTGCGAAATTGCTAAAATATATATTTGTCACAATGAACAAACATTTCATTAAGAGTTATAAAAAGTGACCTCACATTCTATAAACACATAGCAATGGGGAATCAGTTGTCTGTTCTGTTCTTTGTTGGCATAAATATAACGCAATGATGTATTTTTCAAGTTTGTATATGCGTGCATGGACGTGCAATCTTTATGGTTGTTACGTTGTTAAATAAAAGGCACTTAAAGATAAGGAAACACAAGTGAAATGAGTTGTAGCTCTGTAAAAGTTTGTGAAGGATAGGTGTTAAAACTATTTGTTTTGTTTGGATAAAAATTGAGGCAAAGAAAGCTTTGCAACTCACGGAGATTAAGATCAGATATTGAAACAAGATGTCTTATTTAGTAGTGAGACAATCACTTGCATCATGCGTGCATGATCATGCATTTATAGCTTAAAGTTCCTTTATTATTGTTAACCAACGCGTGAAGAATTGATTCATTTCCTCCCTACTACAACGTCCAATGAAATATATAAGCTGCCAGTCGCATGACTTGATGAATAGTCTAAAAAAATTAAATTTTAAATTAAGAATCAATTACCCGAATGATCATTTCATTTCAAATTTCCTCAGTCTGATAGCATAATAGCTTACTGATTCGATAGAAATAATACAAGGTACAGAACACTCAATGAAAAATTGTGTCTCTTGAAGAAATGTCTACTTTGATCATTGTCGCGCACTGGTACGGTAATGGTGACATTTGTTTAATTGCACAAAAAGTGGACTGACTGTTATGCATGTTTTTAAGTTTGTATTGCAGAAGAATATAGGAAATGGGATACAGAAAATGAACACTTAAATAAAAGCTAACTCGATCTAACGGCTGCATGCATTAGACTTTAAGAAGAATGCATTAATCAAATAATATCAAACTAAACTTATTAAAACATAAATAGTTAAAGGGAATCATGGTCAGTCCTTGATTGGTCAATCTCAATTTTTTTTTCTCTCTCTTAACTAGGTAGCTCTTAAATTAAAGTTATAGAATACTGTTTAGCTTTAGGAACAAGAGATGAGAAAATTGTCTACTGAACCTTTACAATGTTTATCTCTTAGTTCATATTCAAACTTTCATATTCACTCCAACCAAGGACTATTCTCTGAAACATCAATACTTTTTCTAATATTTACGGTAAATCAACATTTTTTATAACTTCTTAAGAGTCATTTTGAACACAAAGAATGACATATGACCCCAAACGAAGTTATGAAAAGAGTATGATGATTTTTCTTCTTTCATTTTATATAACATATTTTATTGAAATAAATTTTTCATTTCCTCAATACTAGATGTATTTTGTATTTATTTGAAATGGATTTTAAAATAGGTGATCTGAAAAAGGAAGACGATGAGAAGCTTACTTTTTAAAGAGATTAACAGTTAAGAAAATTTGAGAGTGTGTGCATATATTTAATGCCTACAGTTGAATCAACACAAAACCATGGTGGTCTATCTTACAATACCTACTGTCCATGGTCATATTGTTTTATTTTCCACACTTGCTATTACCTAAGCTCGAGAACAAATAAAATGTGACCATTTTACGTCATCCGTGTTATTGTCGCATCTCGAATTTTGATGTCAATACAAATCAGTCAGGAAAAAATATGATCAGTCAAAGATAATTTTTGTCATCGCTTTGGAAAGTGTTATACTTTATAAATTTTAGAGGGACGAGGGGGACCTCCAAATACCGCCATACCGAGTCATAAAAAGGAAAATACCGCGATACCGTGGGTGAAAATCGAAAATACTGTGATGCCAAAAAATCAAGCCTCTAAATTTACAAACTTCTGCAGCATCCGTACAACATGGACCAGTACGCGATACTACTACATAGCTTCCACTTTATATACATAGATCGATGTCACGCCAAATGTGCTTGAATATAGGATGAAAACAACACACTGTTAGTGTAAAGGCGTTATGGTTATCAGCAAATTCGAGATGTGAAGATTATGACTCGTCACAGGGTTATTTGTAACAGCAAGTGCTAGACTGACACGGCTTGAACACCTCCACTGTTACAGCCTCCGTAGTGTATGCGTTAAGTTTTATTTGCAAATATTTTAGCAGAATAGAGGGGTGTAGGTAAACAAAACACTATACTAAAAAAATGTAAATTATCGATTACCGGGACCAAAACAACGAAAAATCGTGTATCGCTGTTAAAAAGAATACCGCAATACCGAGCAATTACAGCCCTTTTACCGCCGTACTGTACCAAAAATGGCCAAATACCGTGATACCGTGTTCCCCCACGCCCCCCTCTAAATTGTATTTGTACAAACAAAAATATCGTTGGAAAGTTTATCATTCGCAATGCACGTGAGCACCATGCTCGTTTTTCAGACTAGTACAGCAGGTAAAACCGGCTTGGTCAAGCAGGTGGTAATGGCCGATTAATAAACATACTTAAATACTGCAGCTGTCTCTCAGTAATATTTCAGATAAACATTCTCCAAATACTATTTTACATTATTTTGTTTATTATGAATTCGATTACAGCAGATTAACACTAACATTGATTCGTGAAAAGCACAAAAAATTCTCAAATCCAATCATATTCAAACTCTTATTTGTAGTAAGAGACACGCCTCTACAGAACAGGAGCCAAATACGAGCTTACAAATTTCGTTTTGAACCACGGAATACATTGTAACTCATATACAACGCTTTTTTCAAAAACATTTTTTTAAATCAAACTAAGTAGAGGATTGGCACTTGTTGGTCGCAAAAAATGTAGCATCCAATACACAAATATTTTGGCCAGAATAGATTTCCTGTCTTACCGTTTCCTTGAGCGTACAAGAAGACCGAAGTATGTTGTACAAATTATGGCGAAAAAGAGTTAAAGTCTCTTCCTAATAAAAGTTTTAGATAAACATTAAACGCACAAGATTCTGAGTATAGTCAGCCACTTAGTATATACAAATTATCTCCAGAGACAACTGCATGTCGAAAATCATTTACTCATATGATCTATATTTTTTGCTTATTTGTTTGACTTAGAATCGTGCAAGTAAAAACATCAGTTTTAAGATTGAATTTTGTCAAAAATATTTCACTCCTGGTAAATGTTGTATTTTTCTGTAAATTCTAATGTTAGTTTCCTCCTTATATATTTTCTATCAATGCGGCAGTGCCAAACCTGTAACGGTTTCTTGCAGCGCCAAAGTGCTCACAGCTGCACTGGAGCTATACAGCTTAGCGGCTATGTGTTATAAGTATCTCATTATGAATACAATGAAAGAGTTTATAAATTTTTACTTACCACAATTCAGTTCATTTGCAACGCTGTTTAATCCTACTGAACACGAAGATTTTCGCTTTGCAACTATAAACTAAGGTAAGCGCGCTTAGATGAGTGCACACGCCATTTCACTCCACCCTTCTACAATAGCGAAAGGCTTTATTTATTTATTTTTTGGTCAAATATATTAAACACCAGACGTTTTTTTTTCGGTCTGATCTGATCACGCAGGGTGTGGTTGTTATTATTGTTAGCGAAGTAGTTAAAGTTTAATTTTGAAAAACAACGAAACAAAAGAAAAAAGACAAGTCTTTGAGAGGCCAAGAGTTGTTGTTTTTAAACCCTTTAGGAAAGCATTTCGTTAAAAAGCATTAAAATACTCAAACAATAGAAAAAGTGGGATGGCTTTGTATTCAATGAATCCTGTCAATAAATGACAATGTTTATGTTGGTTTGAACAAGAATTACTTACTAGTTTGATACCAACTTGTTTTGAATTAAACTTAAATGAAAACACTTTAGCACAACAGTAAATTACGAAAATCACTAGCTATTTACAACGTAATGGAACGGTTCCAAACCCATGTAGTACGGTAGCTTGCGAGCCGGCTTTTCTAAATACTTTTTCCTTTCCCCAAAAAAACAAATTAGAAGAGCCGGCTCGCTGGCTAGCGGTACAGTCATCATCTGAAAGAAAAGAAAGTCATTTGCCTTTTATATCCTACCTAACCAATTTGTTTTTGCAGAAGTTCCAATTGCGGCAGTTAAAACTCTGTCTTTACGTATCAGGATATTTTTTTTGTATCGGATTGGCCTTTCGTCAACACGTATCCGACAATCTCCGCATCATATCAGGGCATTTTGAGCCCGCCTTCCAAAGTGGAAACTTGTTAATCCGCGAACATTTTAATTACTCGTGAATAGTCGAATTGGAATATTTTTTAACAAAAGGAAAGGTAATGCTTTTTAAAGAGCCTCAAAATGTCTTTAGTAAACTTTGGGTTCGGGTCGATTTCCAGTCAACATTCTCGATTGCGTTCGAGCTTTAGCAAAAGTTTTACTTTATTAACATAACATAAATGAAGGAGTCAACCTTACTCTTTTCATTTTACTTCAAAGTGACATCTTAATTCCAACACAACCAAAGGTTCTAAAACAAAACAACAGGCGAAGCACACACACCGTAAAGATCTAGAAATCGCACATGTAAATATGTAATTATTTTCAGTCAATATTGACAATATTCATGCGAGAAATCCTTGATACTAGATAAAATCCAGATATATTCGTGGAGCTACGTGTTGATGCAAAAATTTTAGGTAAATACTGAAGTCTAAACTTCATTCGCTGCAAAAAAATGGCGAATATAAAAAAATATCCAGATAGCTTTGGAATTAAGGGGCCAAAAAATATAATTATATTTTTATTAGTTAAGCACAGGCTGTCTAAACTGAATTGGCTTAACTGATGCAATACTCATTGCAGAATTATTTTCTTATAATCAAGTGAAACTATAAAGTTTAGAAAATAAAAAGTTTAAAGCTGAACGGAAATCAAGTTTTGGCCATTCATTTATACTATATTCGAAAACAACGTTGCAAGTTGAAACATAACAGATAAAATCGTTCCTTTCTAATCATCGCAAGCAGTGTTTTCCATATTGTCTCTCAACTCTGCCGTCCTTACATGGAAATAAATTTTCTAAACACCATTCTCTGTTGTTGTAGCTTGTCAACTCGTATCAGTGAGAAAAAGAACAAGAGTTCGTTTCATAAAAAAAACAAATACAGTATTTTTTGTATTCAAACAAGATTTGCGAATCTCTACTCACTAAAAGTGATAGCATACAGGTGGCCATGGCAGGTAGTTCATGAAAATAGCAAAGTAACTGCGCAAGTACAGTGAAATGTGGTGTTAATGCAGTCCAAGAAAGCAGCACTAGCCTCGTTTTTATGTAGATCTTACCGTCCTAGTAGCAAGTATAGATACCACACTCGTGCTAGTAATAAATAGAAATTTATAGTCACTTAAATTAACTGAGCTTTAAGGCCACGTTGGTAGCAGACGTGTCCCCTAAAAATTTTAGTTCCTTATTGTTCATAGCTGCAAGTACTTCATGTTAGCGCGGATGTATGCTTGCAGCTATCTTTCTATGCAACCACATTCCACGTGCAATAGTCCCCCTTCTTTTTTGTGTTTATTATATATCAACCCAAACTTATACTCTCTTCCATACTGTTTCTAGTGCTTGCAGTAACCTGCTTCAGAATGATCTGTGATAGTCACGTCATCACACTCCATGCACTCCACAATGTATATTGTTCTTAACTAAAAGGTCATTTGATGAGGTCCTCATCCCATTAGATTACAGGAAACTTTTTGTCCTAATCTTAAATTATATTATACACATAGAGTTTCCCACCCTCATTTACTCACTAAGTAAGACATTAGAGGACCTGACAGCCTCCTGATGCAATCTCAACTGCGCAGGGCTGTCCGCTTTGTACGAATGACTGTTGATCGCATACCCAAGTTGCTCATGTATGGTCATGGGTCTAGAAATGTCGGACGCGTGTTTGGTTAGATAGAAGCAGTATTTATCATCTATATAATGCCTTTGAGCAAGCAGCACAGAAAAGGGCGGATTGGAGTTTATTCTGTAGAGAAGAAACGTCTCATCAAAAACCAGTGATCAGTTGAGAGGAGCAAGACAAAGGAGAAAAGATTACACATACATACCTGCAGTTTTGGCAATGATTTCTCTCTCATGTCGCGGACTTTATTGCTACAGGTCTATTTCATGTGGTCAAAAGTGATTACAATTTTCAGGCACGTTACTAGACAATGAATGAAAAAAAAACGTTTTCGTAAATCTAAACCTTTACACAAAATATTTAACCGTAACACGATTAAGTTAAGCTATAGCTGCACGCCTGACATCAAAACCGTCATATCTAACCATAGTAGGTCCGTACTAAGCAGATAAAAACGGAATAATCTGTAAACGTGACCTGCAACTGTCGTAATCCTGCACCTGTTGTATGAACGGAAATTGCAACAACCAGAACATAATTTATCAAGCTCAGATAACCACAGCAAACACCAAGGAGACATACATCGGACTTTGCGACACGATGTTTAAACTTAGGTACACAAACCATGTGTATTCATTTAGGAATGAGCGATACAAGCATGCTACTGAGCTTAGTAAATATATTTGGGCTTTGAAAGACAAGAACATGGACTTCTCACTCGAATGGCGTAAAATCAAGCAAGCCAAGGCATACACTAATGTCACTAAAAATGAAACTTATGTTTATGGGAGAAATATTTTATACTTTGTATTTGTAAGCCAGATTGAATGTCCACCCTCAACAATGGAAATGAATTAGTTTCAAGTTGCAGGCACTCTAGAAAGTTTTTACTGAAAACCGCAGTCAAGAAACACATACACGGCCTCGGTAGACCCTCCATGGTAAAAGGGTAACGTTACTGCGATTAGTCAACCAAATAATAACGGTATAAAAATAATTGTAAGAAAAGTTGACAAACAATGATGACAAATTTTAGACACTATATTTCGATCAGCCACACCGATTTTCATCAGGTTAGCAGAAGACGATGAAGAGTTCTGAAAAGCCCCCAGGGGCGAACCTGTATATCTATTGTATTGTATTGTATTGTATTGTATTTTATCGGTGCATGTGACCAATTGAAATATAGAAGTAAAATTTATCATCGTTGTTTGTCAACTTTTCTTATACTTATACACCTTTTATAGACGTTAAGTTTATAATATTGTGTGTTCTTAAATCGGACTACATCATAACGGTAATCTAGAAAAAGATCCTAAAAAAATCTTGCCAAGCATTCTAGCCTTCAAAAAATATTTTCTCTTTTAGCGGCCCAAAAAGATTTGTCATTTCCAAGCCCCCCAAACCTTCACTCTTCTTATGGTCGACCCCCTAGGCTTTACAAAAGAACTCGCACAGGTTAATGTATATGCTAGCATATATGACGGTGTTATGAATAACACATAGGTCCATTTTCAATTTTTAAGGACAATTAAGTTTCAGTTTTATTTTATTTGCCACACAATGATATACATATAATTCCTTATAAGTTGCTTTTTGAGGAGGTAAAGGAAGTCCACAAGAAACCAAGAGGCTTATGCGAACGTGGGCTCCCTTAAAAATATAGATTCCTAAGGCTAACAACGTGCTACTTTACATATATAACATGAAGTATGACAAAGAATGTATAGCAAAGAAGAAGTGCTAAGTAAATTAAACATTATCTTCGTGGCTCAAAACACAGTATGAACTGTCGTTGTGTATGTGAATATAATACTTATGCTGCAGCCTGCGTGGAAGTACCCAGTTTCCGTAGTCGTAAGTTAATTCGACTTTGTTTGAATGAGAAATATGTAAGGACGGACAACGAATTTATGTCAAAGTGCACTTTTCCAAGAGCTACTTTTTCTGACGTATCTGAAGTCTGACTATCTTTCTAAACATATCTTGGAATACGTTACAGTTTCTGTTTTTTTATATATTGTTGCGCGACCACTTGATGATCACGAACTCAGCAGAAGTGAATTGTGGCTATCCCGATGACCAGTCAAATCTCCAACATTGTTCGTTGTGCTGGGAAACAGTTCCGAGGCCAGATGGAACAACTACACACTCAAGCTAAACAAACTGTTCCTTTGCCCAAATTATCTCCACGTACCAAAATCATATCCCTTAGTCAACTCCGCAAGGGAGACCATGTAATGGAAGAACACACAGTAGGATACTGGCACCATTTTATAGTAGAAAAAGTTCGCTCGAATTTTGCCTGGATTGTCCATAAAACAGGAGATTTAGAGACAGGAAAAAGGTCGCTTGGAGCCAGTGATGTTACAATAAAAGCTGAAGTTATCAGGGAAAAGTTTTTTCTGCAGAAAGGACAGGTGCTGTACCGTGTGGAATATCCAACGGATTTGGATA
>JAOBBB020164825.1:0-12302 GCA_025331005.2 Zoanthus gigantus
TTCTTTCTTTTAATCGAATTGTTAACTACTTCTCTTATCTTAATTAGTCGCATTGTCACTGAAAAGCCCCACCGGGGGAGTGTCAGTAAACTATTGTATTGTGTTGTATTGTATTGTATTGTATTGTATTGTATTGTATTGTATTGTATTGAGAAGTAGTTTTAGAATATCTGTATATAAACTTATGAAAAATTAATATTTGCTGAGCGATCCAGACAGACAACTAATTACCTTTTGAACACTAGGTTGGAACAATCGGTGGAAATCTCATGATAGCCCATGTACACCCTGACTTTCCATCGGATGTACTGACAATTCTTGAAGCTGTAGGTGCACATCTAATCATTGGTAGGTCCATATGATGCGCCTTTCCTCTCATACAGATCAATGGTTGAATGAGGCGGAATGGCTTTGTTAAGATCTTAAAAAACCTGAAACAGCATGTAATTTTATATTTTTTGATCGTGAAGTTATACAAAAGAGGTTTTTCTTAATTTTTATAAATGCTAAAAATTAAGGAAGTGCTTTGCTCTTATACCAAGGTCTCATTTATTCCTAGGATGTACGTCGGGTGACATTATAGAGAAGACAATGCTGGATTTCCTTTCTGTGGACATGAAGTTGAAGGTAACACATCATGAACCACTGGAACGTCACGGGCATTTAAAAACATTTGTTGCCTTCGCTTTGTTCGCAAGTTAGTGTTTCACGAACTCTTGTTGAACTACGGCGTAAGTCCAAAGCCTTAGAAGAAGCACATTTATTGTTTGGATATTAAAACATTGAGACACGATATAAGCTCAGGAGAATAAAGATATTCATACCCCTCTTAGAGAAAATTCTGTTTTCATCCAGAGTTTTAACTATGTCCCGTATATGCAGTTTATGTAAACTATAAAAGTTTACAGTTAATACATTTTTAACATTGGATTATCTAATCGGTAAAATTTTTGAAGTGACTAATTGTTTTTTCTCTCATTAATTTTTCAGGTTATTCTGGCCGTCGCAATTCCATTGTTATCTGATGAGGTTGTAGTACAGACTTACAAAATCACGCCGAGAGCTGCGGTATGTGAATGAAGCAAACTGTGTAATTCATTTTTCATTAATGCAGAAACTAAATAAAGCAGAAAGTTGATGTTTTGTTTATTTAAATAGCAGAGAAGCAATTAAAACTATTTAAAATGGGCTGGTGATATTAAGTATGATAGCTTAATTGTAAAAACACCTTTTTTGGTTGTTGTTCTTTTTGTGTATGTACTAACATGCAGGCAGGACTTTCCTGCAGCACTTTCTCACTGGCTCACCTCTTGATCATAAAATAGAGGCTGTACTTATCTCATCTACTCTTTATTCTATGACTATTGGTAGGAGATCGCTATGTCTGAGAGTCTGACCAGCAAAGATGCTCTGTCTTCTGCTGGTTATAAATAAAATTGCAGTCTGTCCTAGAACTTCTTCCTTGCTGTTAAAAAAATTGTAAAAACGTATAGCGTGATATAACAGATTCATTGACAACAACAGTGATTTTCACCGCTAACATTTGTTTACACTCGTTTAGGTTCTTGTTGCCACTAGTTTCAAATTTCATTACTAGTCACAATGCATAACCTGTTTTATTAAACAGAATGCACATGCGTATGTTAATGCTGGGTTTGCATTGCATTTGGATCGCCGTACTATGACTGTGAAATCTTCTGTGAGAATTGTGTTCGGTGGAATTGGTCTTAACTCGGTGAGTAATGGTTTTAATGAGTTAGTAGATTCAGAGTTGTAGACAAGCATGTATAGCTCATACATGTGTTTTAAGATCGTAAAAGCACCAAAGATAGTACACATTTCAAATATACGAATATAGTTTTAATTCTATACATGTTTCGACATTTTCTCAATGTCATCTACAGTGGAATGTGAAAAACCGTTACAGTTTCAAATATATAAAACCTAAAATGATTGACAGTTACATGCTTAAAAATGATAATTGAACTTATGACAAGTTAATGCAAGTTAATTTACAATGCTAAAAGTAAGATAACTGTTACTAGTTCTTTGTCTTTCTCCAGTTATCTTACTTTTAGCCTTGTAAATTAACTTGCATTAACTTGTCATCAGTTCAATTATTTTTAAGCATGTAGCTGTCAATCGTTTTAGGTTTTATATATTTGAAATTGTAACGGTTTTTCGCATTCTACTGAAGATGACATTGTAGAAATGTTGAAACATGTAAAGAATTAAAACTATATTCGTATATTTGAAATGTGTACATGTGTTTTATTTAGCAGTTGCAGCGGCTAAAAATTGGTCACTTAGACTAAGTTGGTTGGTTACTGTTACTATTGTAGATTTTTGGATAATGTTCGATATCAGCATGACCTTAGTACTCAACCTTAATGGTTGCAAGTTTTTAGTATGTATGCTTATTATTTTTCAAGCCCCAAGACGCTTTTACTATATTTTAAAATGTTTTAATCTCAGCAAAAAGTTTTAATGAATTCTTTAAATACATTGCATTTGGAAATTAAAACAAATAACTTCAAAGATTCTAGTTTCAGCCTCGGGCTATTTTTAGTTTTACTAAGCTTGTAGCTTATTTGAAAAGTCATAGTGTTTAGAACACTGTCTTTGTGTTTTAATGGAGCCAAAGTGTTTGTAGGGTTAAATCAAAGTATCATGTGAAAGTTTCTTTGTAATTGTTGTGCCCTTGTGTTGAAATACGTATAAAGTAGTTTACTTGATAAATTCACATTTAACTCATCTAGAACGTTTTAAGAAATGATTTGTTTTTTCTAAACACTGATAGTTTTTCCCTTTTAATGTCAGATTCATGCTACAGAAACTGAGGAGTTCTTGAAGGGAAAAGTTCTTACTGATCCTGAAACGCTGAAAGGTTATTTGACAAACATTAGTAAATTCTAAAAAGTATTTCAAGAAGCTATGGTTTGGAAAATTTACAAATAAATAATCCTGTTTCTAAGAAATACTTGGAAGTAACCTTTTTAATTTTGTGGAGCTCATCAACTACTATTTTACAACTTTCTTAACCACGAGTATCAAATACAAGATCGTTTAATATCAACTTTAGATTAAGGGTAGAGGGTTCCCATGCTCCTCAATTTCCAGAAACTGGAATTCGTCCTTTCTTCTTTTGGAGTTGCCGTGATACATTTTGCCTTCATGCATAATAATTTATGCGCCCTTCCTACATGCATGGTGCCTTCATGCATGGTGCCTTCATGCATGGTGCCTTCATGTATGGTATCTTAATGTATGATGTCTTTATGCATGCTACCTTCATTTGTGGTGCCTTTATGTATGGTGCCTTCATGCATGGTGCCTTCATTTGTGGTGCCTTTATGCATGGTACCTTCATTTGTGGTGCCTTTATGCATGGTGCCTTCATGTATGGTGCCTTCAAGTATGGTATCTTTATGTATGGTGCCTTCATGCATGGTGCCTTCATGTATGGTGCCTTTATGCATGGTACCTTCATTTGTGGTGCCTTTATGCATGGTATCTTCATGTATGGTATCTTTATGTATGGTGCCTTCATGCATGGTGCCTTCATGTATAGTGCCTTCATTCATACTAATACTAATTTTCCCAGCAGCAAAAGCTCATTTTACCGACTAAGTAAGTATAAAAACTTAAATCATTTTATCAGGAAATAATAGTTGAAATGTTTGGTCTGAGCTGGGGCTGAAACCTAAGACATTGTTGCTGGAAGGATCTTAGCAAGTGCGCTATATAAGTAGAATGCTATGTTGTTTTCTTCCGGTATTTATATCGTACATGCTTAAATTTATTCTGACAGCTGAACGGCTTTACAATGCAATTACTTTATTTAAAATCCTTGCTAAATTTGTTCTTAGACGGACTGTTGACGCAACAAACTACAGTGAAATCTTGATTTAACGAACCTCCATTTAACGAAGTCCTCGATATAACGAAGCGAATTTTTTAACCCTGCTAAAGTTATAGTAAGGAAAAAAACCTCAATTTAACGAGCCCTCGATATAACGAAGCGAATTTTTCAGCCCCGCTAAAATTATAGTAAGGGAAAGAACCTCTGCTTAACGAACGCATTTCCTCAGTGCCTTGGCAGTTCGTTAAATCGAGGATTCACTTAATAAGGGTATTTGAGTTTGATAATGAATACTGCCCAAGAAGTGGAAATACTGTTAGTGATACTTAGTCACATGCAATTACTTTAATCTGGACGGTTAACACATGTACAGCACAATGTATTGTAACTCTTGGGTTCAATCTAAAGTATTACTACATTAGTCGCCATACGTTTTTTATTTAGAAAACGTTTCTCTATTACTGAACTCGGTTGATGTAATTGTCTTTTAAGGAAGCCTTCAAGTTCTTGTGAAGGAAATAAGTGTCAATGCTGCCTTGGCAATCGGACGCGCAGCCAAATACCGCAAGAGCTTGGCTCTGGCTCTAATTTACAAGGTATTGTCATAAACATAGGGCTTAATGGAGTGCTTTTATTGGGATTATGGCCGAATTTTTTGTCTGATCTGTTCAAAGAAGTAGCTTCATTTTATGTTCCAAAATGTTTTAAATTCAATGTATGAATTTTTCTAATTAGAGGATAGCTTTCCTCTTAATAAACGTTTTTACTTCCTTGAAGTTCTATGTGACAGTTTTGGGAGCCAAAGCCAGCGATCGCATCCGCTCGGCTGGAACATCATCTTTATCACAGGCCACACCTTTGACCTGTGGAACACAGGATTTTGAGACAGTACCTGAACGTTATCCAGTCACCAAACCACTGACGAAGCTTACTGCTAAACTCCAGGTACATAAATCTGTTAAGTAGTTACAGCTCAAGAATGAGATAATTTCGACCATTTACAGTTAACTATGTTAGTAATATGAAAATCAGAAATGGAGTTGATGCTGAACAACACTACTGTAATTATTATATTTTATACCAGTATTAATATTATTGTTATTAAGAATATTGGTAGTAAAAATGACAAAGATTAGTCACTCAATGAACTACCCTCAAATTGAGTTTTGAAACTGTACACTCAGGCTGTTGTGTGTTGAAGATCAGTTTACTAAGGATATATTCACACTGGTTTGAGCGCCCTCTAAAGTATTTCACCCTCACATGTGTCTATTGAACCGCAAAATACCGAAGATACATACTCACTGCTTAGAACTCGCTCAAAACTATTTCACACCAACAGGCGTCTGGTGAAGCACAGTACGTCAATGATATACCCATATATGGAGAAGTGTATGCAGCTTTCGTTTATGGTACTCAGGTAAACCATGCGTATCGTTTAATACTTCCATTTTTATCTCGCAATTAATCGTGGATGTTGCTCATCTCAAGTATTTGTTTGTTTTAACAGGCAAATTGTAAAATTGAAACCATTGATCCAGCAGGAGCCTTGGTAAGTGCAATCGTTTTCTCTAGACCTGTTTTCAAATGCGTTTGGGCTTTGGTAAGGTGTCAGAATTCAATCATTTTTTTACCTTCTGTTATCTAATTAAAATTTAATTGTAGACGGTCATTGAAAACATTAGTTTTTAGTTAAGGAAAGCAAGGTACAGTTTGAATGTTGTGTTTATTTATTGTCCCCACATTGTAGCCATATACCATAAATATTTGTTCAGTTAGGCCTTTCTAAATTAAGTATTGTTTAGAACAAAATAGATTGCATAAGAATCCTGGTATTTTTTTTACAACCGAACTATTTAAGTTTTGCTTCTCGCTGAGGCTTAGGTTGGTTCCAGAGTGAAGATTTTGGTTAGGTTTTTTGGTATTTAGTAGTTGGCCTGTGAATGGATGATGTTCTGCTTATGGTTCATAATTTCCGATTTTTGGCGGCGGATGAGTCTCAAATCCTGTGTTCCACTAAATTGAAAACACTGATATTTTGATAACTCAATTGTTTTTACTCAGAAACTTCCTGGAGTGAAGCGAATGATAACATCCAAAGACATTCCTTCAGGAGGGAAGAATATTGTCACAGATCAAAACGAGGTACATTAGAGTTAGAATTCCTATAGTTCTCATTAATAACAAGTTTTAGCTATTTCTGTCGCAAATTAACCTTCTAGAGTAAAGGAGGGAAGTCAAGACCTTAATAACACAGCCGGTGGAATAAAACTTGGGTTTTAGGTTTTTACTTGTATTAAGAACAAACAAAATTCTTTCAGAATTTGTTGAAATGTGTGTGTATATGTATGTATATATGTATTTATGTAGTTTTAAAAATATTAAAGCTTACCTTTTAAACACAAACACTCCGCGTCGTCTGCAACTTTGTTCTCTTATGGACTGAGTTGCCACACAAGTGAATAGTATTTTTCACACGATCTGATTGGTTAACTCGGAGGTGATGAGCAAAGTACTATTATTACCTTTCGCAGCCAAAAAAGGCTTCCTATTTTGCTTCATATTCCCGAAGAGAAAATTATTTCTATAAACGAGGAAGCCACATCAAAGAAAACAAAATTGGCAACCAAATTTTATTTAATGGTCAGTTATACAAAGGCAAAACATAAAATGCAATGCCTTGTTTGCTGAATTTGTGAAGCGGAATTATTTTAAACATAAAAACATCTAATGGTTTGTAGCATGAAGAAACGGCACAGGAGAAATTACACAAATACTTGCAAGCGTTTTACCTGTCTTCAAAAAAAAATGCAGTAGCAAATGATCTCTGACTTCTTGGATTAAGGCTACTGTGTCGGTTACTCTTCGGCAGGTCCATCAGCTTCTCTTGTGTCTGAGAAACCTGGAAAGACAGCTGTGTCAACCAGCTGCCTTTCAACATTGACATATCCAAATAAAAACAACGCTCGCAAAGCCATTGAAATACAGAATCACAACAGAACTGTCAGCATCTTGTTCATTGCTTGATTCTAGGCGGCATTATTCACCGCTCCTTCAATTTTATTGATAATTTCCAAACCAAGCAAAACTTGCAGTTGAACTGGAGTTCTTTTTTTCTTTTTTTTTTTTCTTTTGCATGACGATTTTCATGTCTAAAAACATCCGATGTACTAGGATCACACGTTTAGAATCGTTCGTTTTACTTTACATTGTGATCACATGACTAACCATGTGATTTGGTTTTGCATAAATGAGCATCACGCCGCGTGCGCCTCTTTGAAATTTAATTTAATTGCTGATACAAATTATTTTTTTAGCATTTAGTTATTCAGTTTATATAGTTTATACTGAAACAATTATTCACCTCGATGTTGGTGAAAGTGGTATATATTTAATTCCACATCTGTGAATAGTTGTAACATGCTATGCTAAGCATTATGTTTGTTTGTTTTTAGGTCTTCTCATCAGGAAACCTTATTTATTCAGGACAAGCAGTTGCTTTGATTGTAGCAGGTGCGCACTTAGTTTAACCTTTATTTTCCAAATTCAAAATATTCCTTCAGATATTGCTAATGGGACTTTTCAGTTTAACTTTGTATTTAAATGATGTATCATTTTCTTGCTGCAACAACATTATGTTACCTGTAAAGTCAAAAAATCTTGTTGTACAACCACTTGCATCATGCCTTTAGTCTGTCATTTTGGTGAATGTGTTTACACAGATACTCAGGAACACGCCGACGCAGGAGCTCAGGCAGTGAAAATTACTTACAAAGACATCAAACCTCCGATTCTCTCTATCAAGCAAGCGATAGAAACCAGCTCGTTCCATCCTGTTCCACCATTTCTTGGTGATGTAAATACAGGAGACGTACAAGGTATGTGCGCTACCACAGTACTAATAACAATATGATAATGATAATATAGAAATAATAATCACATTGTAATAATAATAATAATAATAATAATACGTGATGATAATAATAACATAACAGTATTACTGCTAGTAATAATAATAATAACAACAACAAACATTAATACTATAATACTATGCTAATAACAACAATGGTAAATAGTATTTTGAAATAGGAAATGGAATACCAATATTTGGATGCCAAGTGATTTATAGGTACCTGGGTAATCTGCAACTGGCCAGTCACTTTGGTGACTATAGTTAATATTTGAAATAGTAATAGCCAACAACCAGATTTGTAAAGTAAATGATTATTTCCGATCTTGCCATAATTTTTTAATTACAGAGGCTTTGTCATCTGCTGCTTATGTTCTGTCTGGTGAGATTGAAACTGGATCGCAGCATCATTTCCACATGGAAACCCAGGTGAATGTCTTGAAGCGAGGAAATTTAGTTTGGCTATAAACTGATGTTTACTGAAGTCAGGCTTGCATATGTTCTGGGCAAAGTATGATATCTAAGATTCAAATGTCTTTCGCGTACAATGAACTGCTTTGTCTGCTATTAAGGTTCTTATTAAGTACCGATTTGTCAGTGAGGGATGTATGTAATTATGATTTGTGTATTCACTATCACAGATATTTACTAGAGTCGGAAAGGATGCTTTTAATAGTTTGTCTATAATTGTAACTGCAGAAACATTTTAGGACTCTTCTAGACAGAACCCAATAACATTACATTTACTGTTTAGTTGCCTTCCCTCTTTCTCTCCTCCCCTTACAGTTCTTCCCTTCCTGAGTAACAGTGTTCATATTTTGCCAATTTTCTTGACGTGATAGGTCGCACTTTGTGTCCCGGAGGAGGACGAAATGACAGTCTATAGCGCTACACAAAGCATGACTCTAGTTCAGCGAGCTGTCGCCAGGATACTTGGCGTGCCAGCAAACAGGTAACTGTTGTTTATTCAATTGCGTTCTGAACAAAAAATGTAATTTGTTATAGCCAAATTGAGTTTTTCTAAGTATTACCCAAGCTGCTTTGAACGTATGAATGCCGAAAACGTTATTTTATTGATCTCGTTTACATGATTAAGTAAACTGTTTAAAACAAATTTCTAGTAAGTTCTAGTAAGTCTTCAAGTCTCTCAACAATGAGTATTTATCGGAAACTGATGTCATTATCTTATTGTTCAGTCTATCAAGAGTGCTAGAGATACGACCTGACTTTGTTCTTCTTTCAATTTGATTTGCTCTGGGTGCATCTGCGTGTTCTCTGGTAATGGCTACGCTTTGGTTGTCACATGTTGAAAGTTTGTAAAATGTTCAGAAGAAACTTGGGGACCGTTGTCACTTATTAGCTCGACATAGAATCCCGATCTTTTAAACATTCTCTTGAGCTTGCCAAGTACAGTATTGGATGTCGTGGATTCAAGGTATTACTAGCTCAATGCTGATAAACTGGGTCTGCCTCGTCAGTGGCTTTTCTAATTTCTTCTCGACGGTCATTTGAGGTGTGTTGGCATAATGCTTTATCTCTTATGTTATTGCTGCATCAGATTGTGATAGGCTTGTGGGTGAAAGTTTCGGAAGAGTGTCAGCGATGGCAAATTGTTTTCTAGGTATATGTTGTGGTTTTGGGTTGTAGCGCAACAGTCTTAGGTACCTAAGTAGTACCGTACTCAAATCAGACCGTTTATTAGTGGTACCAGTGGCTTATGGTCTGGGATCATCTGGAACTTGAAGAGCTCTAAGGTATCTGTCAAACGTTTCACATGCTCATACGTTTGTAAGACATTCTTTCTCTATTTGAGCATATTTTACTTCAGCTGGTTGAAATGTTCGAGAAACAAAAGCAATTGGCTTAAGCAATGCACCCTTTTGTTGTAATAACACGGTACCTAGCTCATAACTGCTTGCATCTGCAGACACAACAATTAGCTTAGGTACATCAAAGAATGCCAATAACTTTGTGTCAATAAGTGCTTGTTTAACTGATTCTAGTACTAATTTTTGACGAATGAGTGTATTTTTTAGGAAAATTATTTAGTGGCTTGGTTTGGTACGATTTGCCGATGTATTAAATCATGCAACGGATCCTCTGTAGGCAGTAAATGCCCTGACTTTTTCTGGATCTTAATTGATGACCCAGAAAGGTTATCTCAGGTTGTCATCATTTACATTTCTTTGCATTTATTCAGCTTCGCTTATCAGGCTCAGAACTTTGTTAAGCTTCTCGTCATGTTCCTCCATGGTACGACCAGAAACTAAAATATTGTCTTGAGATACTGCAACACTTTCAATTCCGTTTAGAAGCTCCAACATTTTATGCTGAATCCTCTCACTTGCTGAGGAGATGCTGGATGGCAAACGTTTAAACAATATCTCCCGAAAGGGAGTGCTGTCGGGATGAAAGTTCAAGTGATAGTAGCCTGATGTGTTTTAAATATTTCAAGATCTGGGCTCAGGTTTTACTTCACTGCTCAGAGTTGAATTCTAACAGCACTATTCGCTTTCAGGACAACTTCAACGGGAGAGCGGCAGTCGATTGCTTCTGTAACTCTTTCAACACTAACCGCTTTCTCACTGGCCTTTTCTCTGTTTTCACTCTCTTTCTTTAAGGGATCTAGTTTCTTTCTGAGATGAATTCTAGACCTTTACTGCTTCTGCCTGTCGAATTATTTTCTTTGTTTGCTTTTTTCAGTTGTAAGCATTTGAATAATTATTTTTATAAAAGATCTGCATTACTAGTCTAACACGAATGCAATAATCTTTAGTTGTTTTATTCCTCATATGGGAGGTTGCAAAAGTATCACAGATACAGTTAAGATGAAACTACTGAAGCGAGGAATACAACCAGGAAATCAGATTTTTTTTTCTGATTATAGCAGAACAAATTATAAGTGGAGTACTTTTCAACTCCGAATAACTAGTTTTCTTTATGGTTTTTATTGGAAATGATAAAGTTTAACCTGAACCTGAGAATACTTCGAGCTGTTCATTGTCTTTTTCCGTAGTGGTGTTGGGTTACTTTTCTTGTAGTGGCTTTGGAATGGAATCCTTCCGAGGTCGGTGAACAGTCTCGTCCTTCGCCGGAAGATCGAAAATCCAAGCGCGTTTATCAAATGGGAGACTGGGAAGAGGAAATGGACACGCGGACGGGAGCGAAAAGGAATGGGGACGATCCTTCCCGGCGAAGGGAAGAGACTGTTTTGAAGTCTATCGGTGAATGAAAATCAGCATCTGCTGGGAGCTGACCTGCGACGAATTTGTGTCCCGTCCAGCGGAGTCAAAAACTCTCATCCACAGAAACCGGAGATAAGCGCCGGCTCCATGGGCCACTTGGCTCGTAGTCGTAAGTTTTTTTTTACGGTTTAGCTTAGCTTTTGGAATGGACAGAAGTTAGAATATCATTTCTCTAATATCTAAACTCATGGCAAATCTTTATATTATTAATTATTGCGTAAAAAATTAAAATTGTTTAAAAATGTTTATGAGGAATCGAAAAATGTTTTTATAATAAAATTGCTAGCAACAAAAAGGTGGAGTTTTTCATTTCCTTACAAAAGAAAAGTTTTAAGGATTAGAATTTTTTGTAAAGCAATATTTTCGGGTCGGATGAACAAGCTGTTTAAGAGGAGGGACCTTGCACCATTATCCCGTACCTCGTTAAAGTAAACGATCCCTCTGTAAAAGAATTTCTGTTACACAAGGTTCTCTGAAAAGGTCAGTCTGACAGTGGCCGTTTTTATAGTAGAGGACCATTATCCGTCTGGACAAACTTAGGCAAACTTTTGTAGTTCGTCTGATATAAAGACGGGCACAAGACACATCCGTTTGGACGAACTACTTGCGCGTACTGTGTCGTTGAAGACGAATTTCGAAAGAAACTTTTGCAGTTATCTACGCAATATATTTGTCCAAATCCAAAAAGCTAAATCCTTTACGCCGGCGTTTATCTCCGGTTTCTTTAGTGTTAAGCGGATGAGAGTCCTTGACTCCCTGGACGGGACAATAATCCATCGCAGGTTAGCTCCCAGCAGATGCTGGTACTAATTTACCTACCCCGGAAGGATGGAAAGCCAAGTTAGCTTAGGTGGGAAAGAAGATCGCACAATTACTCAATTTTTGGCAGAGCCGGGAATCGAACTGGGGACTTTGTGTTCGGAAAGCAGAGATCTTACCAACTGCGCCAATCATGCCCCGCCCAAGGGTATACTGTATGATCAGACAAGGATTAAGAAAAATTACACACAGAGATTTCTATGGGTCACAAAAGGTCAATATATTTCATATCAGATCCGAAGCTTTGAGTTTTTCCCGCGGTTTTTAAAAAAAAAACTCTTGTAGGAAATGGTTTTATTATCGCCATTAGACTGACGATTGCGTCAAAGCATCGTATTCATAATATCGAGTGAAAAAAGATCCTTTTTCTAAAATATTAAATATTTATCTCCAGTTTCTGTAGTGTTAAGCGGATGAGAGTCTTTGACTCCCCCTGGATGGGACATTAATCCATCGCAGGTTAGCT
>JAOBBB020164917.1:0-12300 GCA_025331005.2 Zoanthus gigantus
CCTAAAACTTTGGGTCAATTCACGAATAAACTTTGCATTAAAAGGTAACTAAAAGGTCTTTAAAAGTAACTGAGCTGAAAAATGAACCATATGGACTTCAAAATATCTATCGCACGCCATCACACGCCTAGGAAAGTTTAGGCGTGCGATTGTTTGTACGCCTGCTATTTTCTTCAGTGAAAGGCCTGTGAATAAATTATTTACAATATAACGTAATGCATTACAATACAGTGAAACGGAAATTGTCCGTTTTTTTCAAAATTAACATTTACATGGAAACTGGATGACACAATGTGCATGGTTTTGAACGTTCTCTCATTTTAAGTACTAAAAAGTATCAAATTTATCTATCAAAGTATTAAGCATGTGTCTCTATAAAACCCTTCTCATAATAAGGATTGGGTGTAATGAGCCTGAAGCTTGTTAATACATGGAAGGCCTGTTATTAAAAAGTGTTCTCTCTTTAGGTACCTGATGCAGGTTTTTACAAAACCCCTCTTTGATGAGAACACCTTCTTTTTGGAGGTTATACAAAGACAAGGTGCTACTGGGTTTGGAGCAGGTAACATTAAGGCCCTTTGGAGGGCTGTCGACAACTACTTGAGCCAAAGCAAACACAAGATACCCAGCAAATCTGTCAAACCAAGTCACAAGGATCATGGATCATAAAAACCTTTTTAATAGCCTGGATTAATCACAGTTTCTGGGAAATAACTATTATAATAAAAGTCTTTTTGTAGCCTGGATCAGTCCCAGTTTCTTGGATACAACTATAATAAGATGTTTTGGCAGCTTGGATCAATCCCAGTTTCTTGGAAACAACTATAATAAAATCTTTTTGGCAGCCTGGATCAGTCCCAGTATTTTGGAAACAACTATGATAAGATCTTTTCCCAGTTTCTTGGAAATAACTATAATAAGATCTTTTTGGCAGCTTGGAACAATCCCAGTTTCTTGGAAGTAACCATAATAAGATTTTTTGGCAGCGTGGACTAGTCCCAGTTTCTTGGAAATAACTATAATAAGATCTATGTGGCAGCCTGGATCAGTACCTGTTTCTTGGAAATAACTATAATAAGGTCATTTTGGCAGCCTGGGTCAGTCCCTGTTTCTTGGAAATAACTAATAAGATCTTTTTGGCAGCCTGAATCGGAAATAACTAATAATAAGATCTTGATGGAACAATCCCAATTTCTGGGAAAGAACTATCCTACCCATTCCGTAATGTAAACCCTTATTCATTATCAGAACTGACAACCAAAGTACCGCTCTCTTAAAGTCTATGTAAAGTTTTATCCCAACCTTTTCTTTAGGCCTAATAAACAATCAACATGCTCCTCTTAAAGTTACGTACCTTAGCTTAACCTTTTTAAAGCCTAATCAGCAGCCTATCTACCCCTCCCTGCAGTTAGAATTTATTCCTACAAACCCTTGCCCAAATTTATGATTATTTACAGATTATTGTGCCAGTCGGTAAAACGGTGGCTGTGGCGAAGATAACTAAATCATGACGTGCGAGTGCTTGTTTCAGACAGCTTCAGCCTGTTCACAAGTCTATGTAAGAACGTAACTAATGACCTCGCTGTCCAAAGAGTCCTTGTAGCTCACTGGATAGAGCGTCTGGCGGGTGTTCGGAAGGTCATGGGTTCCAATCTTGTCATGGGCTCAGAATTTTTTCCGAGTATCATTTGTTTGAAAAACAAAGAAGACAGAAAATAAAACTTAAATCCTTACACCATCTTTTGCTGAACTCTAACAATGTAACCAACCTATCCAGGGTTCAAAATAATCACTGGCCTCCAGCAATAGCCGGCTATATTTAGACTATGCCAGCGATTTTATATTTTCAAAACAGATCAAGGAATATCGATTTTATTCCAAAGTAATGCTAAATGATATATTCATCGCTTTTTTTTTTTGTTGAAGTAGGTAGGTTTTATCTCTCCCTTGCACTTCAAAAAAGAATATTTTACTCTTGGAAAAACAATTTAGATCGAATTTGTACGGCAGTGTTGACAGCGATGTTATGAACAATACTTGATCCCAATGATTATTCATACAACACTGTTTAAATAGCATTATAAACACATTTTTGTGATTATGTATAATGCAATTCAAACAATTGCAACAGTGAAACCTAAAAAAATTCTTTCAGGCTTCAACAAGATTCGAACCCGTTCACGACCTCTGCATTACAGGTGCAGTACCCTTACAAGCTGAGCTTTGAAGTCACTACTGGAAGCACAGGACATTTCTAGTAGAGTCATCAACACTTCTTTATAAACCGGCTTCAGATGGAGCCAAGTAGGTCACTAATGCCATTTAGTGAACTTTTGCATTTTACTCGGACTTTTTTTTAAAAAAAATGGTGAACGGGAGTTTTTCACCGTTATAGGGGGGCTTGAAGTCCGGGGGTTCCATATCGACAAAAATATGATTTTGGAAAGATTGCAACGCATTTACTTGATAAAAATAACGTAAAACCGGTTATTTTGTTTATAATATTGCCAAGAGATACTAAATAAAATATTCTTACATATTTAGTATAATAATACATGAACACGTGACGATGACATCATAGTGGCTGATGAGTGATGTAGTTTACTAAAGGACTTTATATTGATCTGGGGCCAGTTCCTCACAACCCGATTAATTAGCGCTAACCCAGGGTTAAATTTTTAATCAACGTTCGGACTGTTTCCTACTTTCTATAGCTTGCCTTGGACTGGAATTTTGGAGTTAACATGTTTCGCTGTTGGTAAAACTGGACAGAATTTTGTAAGCATCACAAAACTTTACTTATGAAAGAATTAGTCTTTGAATTTTGCCTTAACCCATGATTAAGTTAATCGCGGAGTTTTGAGGAAACCGGCCCCTGATTACTAAATACTTTCGCTCATAATGATTTTAGCAATCAGTTTAAATGTGTTTAAACATAATAAATGTGAAACAAAGAGAGTAAACAATGAAAACAAGTACAGATTTTAGTGATGATAACAATCCAATAAGCAATTCTTTTACTCGTCTAAGCCACTGTCATCCGAACTATCTGAGTCATCGTTATATTCATTATAGTCGTCGAATGTTCTTTCTCCAAAGTCAACATCCATTCCTGGTACGTGGAATTTCAGGACCATGTATCAATCCGGAAGGTCGGCCATCATTGCTAATGACACGAAACGCTACAAAATATCAATTCTGGGGTGAGATACGCTGTCAGATCTCATCAGAAAACACGAAACTAGCTGATAGGACCGCATTTATATACTCGGGTTATCAACATGTGATGGAGCACCGCATACAGAAAATGTGACCTTCATGTTAACACCAGAAGCACGCAGAGCGCTGATTTCCTTCGAACCCATCAACTTAAGGCTAATAGCAGCTGAATTTAGTACAACCATAAAAGGATTTCAAAAGTTATGATGAAGTTGAAGCGATGTTTTCCCGAATCTTTTTAATGAGAGCAAAATACGGAAAACTTTCAAGATCACGCTATCAAACAGATATCTTCTGGATCTTGATAGGGAAGAAGAGTGGAGATAAGGAAGACATTGAACAACACTTGTGATGAATCCCTTGGCAGAAGAAAACCAAAGCAAAAAAAGTGGATTTTACCGTTGGAGACCATCAAGAAGACGAAGGCACTCCAGGAGAAATGTAACAGGAGCCGAACCCGTGGTCAGTAAATTTAGTATCAGAAACAGTATCAAGAGACGCACAAGGAAATTAAAGGTCAGTAAGAAAGACAAGCTGCACAAGCAGAGCATGCTGCAGTTGATGGAAATATCACAGACCTCTAAGACACCACAAAAAAGCTAGCAGCGAAATACACTCGTATCAACAACCAGGTAAAACAGAGAAGAAAACGTCATGACAAGAGAAGATAAACAGTTAAAAAGATAGGTAAATCACCTTAACGAACTACTCAATAGACCATAACTTAATGAAACACCATCTATTCCTGAGGCATGCATCTTCGGAACTGGAAGTGAGATGTGAAAGACCATGTATAGTAGAAATCGTTAAGGCTGTTAATAATTGACTTCAGAAAAAACAGCAGGAGCCGATGATATACCATTAGAGGCAGTTATAAAAGCAGATCCACACACAACTGCAGGCATGCTTTATGAACTCTTTGAAACGATTGGAGAAGAAAAGGAAATGCCAACTGAGTGGAACGAAAGCGAGACACCCCGAGAAAGGAGAATGTAACATTTACAGAGGAATCTCTTTGCTGACAGTGGTTGGAAAAATCCTAACAAGAGTTATGCTATGCGTCTACGGACAATCCTTGATGCTATGTTAAGAGATCAACATGCACTAAACAAATATCTATCCTTCGAATAATCATCGAACAGTTCATATAATGGAACCTTTGCCTATTTCAACTTTGTAGACAAGGAAAACGCGTTCGACAGCCGTGATATAAACGCGCTCTTAAGCCTTATGATGCACTACGGCATTCAAGAAAATTAATCAGGAATATCACGAGCTCTTATGACGTATTAACCTGTAAAGTGGTTCATGCTGGGAAACTGTCAGATAGTTTTACAATAAAGACAGGAGTAAAACAAGACTACTGGATGTTACCATTCTTGTTCCTGCTGGCAATCGATTGAACAATAAAGGATACAACACATAACCAACAAACCGGCATCTAGTGGAACCTATTGCAGAAACAACTAAACGATCTTGACTTTGCAGACGATATTGCTCTCCTCTTTAGCAACAACCAACAAATACAAAACAAAACCACAAGGATGATGAAAAATGCTACCAAACTGGGGCTAAGCCGAGTGTTAATAAATAAAGCCAAGTTCATAAGAAATACACTGCACATCTAAGAGGCTAATTAAAAACAATGACAGGAATCTTGAGAAACTTTAATCATTTGTATACCTTGGAAGCACAGTTAGTGTAAAGGGAGGAACCGACGAAGACATCAAAAACAAAATCAACAAAGCACAAGTGTTTTTTAACTTGCTGAAGAAAGTATGGAATTCGTGTGTCATCTCCAGCAAAACAAAGCTCTAGAATCTTCAATTCCAATGTGAAAAGCGTTCTGTTGTATTGTTCAGAGACATGGAAAAACTTAAAGTCATCTACAAACATTCGTCAACAAATACGTGAGGACAATCTTGAAGATATCTTGATTGCAAATGAAGACCTTGAAATATCAATTGTTACATAGCACGCTCTAAAATAAAGTCGCCTAGGAAAGCGAAAAAGAGAACGCCCCAAAAACGCCTGGAGGCGTGCATGATGTGAAGGAGGAGGTGAGGAGCTGGGGCCACACGTTGAACACCTTAGGGGTACCAGCCCAGGCCAGGGATAACATGATTTCATGTTAAAATACATTTTAAATTAACTCTTTCTGGCAAGGCTGTTTAGTAAAGATAGATAGTACCCGGTTAAAAAATCCACGGTGTAAGCCCATATTCGCGCACGAACCTAGAAAACGGGCCGGTAATGTTCTCCATACATTTTTCCAAAACATCGAGTTTAATTTTAAAATGGTTCCGTTCAGTGTAGTTAATTTACCATCTGAATTGGATTTTTCAAAAGTGGATTTATTAACCTCGAGCTAAGCAAAAGCTATCAGCAGCAATTGCTTCTCTAAAGCTCGCTACACACAAGCCAATTTTTTTTTTATCGAAAGTGTCTCGATATTTTGTCTGCGACAATAGTTAGGTTGCAGAGATTGCCTTACACGAGCCAATTTTTGTACAAAGCATTTATTAAAGTTTAAAAAGATTGCCTTTAGTTTCAATATATTTCGCCTCGTGCTAATAAAATATTCAAATTTACAGATCATTTTTGGAAGCAAGACCATTGGTTAATAATTGAACCATTGGTATTAGTGTTAATTGGCTTTCAAACAATCAGACCCTGTATGTAAGATTTAAAACTGGCCTGCTGGCTTCAATACTGTAAAATAACATAAATGAATTCACTCGGGCGAAGGACTACAGTCCGAAACGTCAGTTCGAAAATTCTTCTCACTATGGTGTAGAACTAACCAATTGGTAAAACTGTAAACTGTAAAAAAAAAAAGGTCTGCTGTAACAATACACGTGTTTAATAAATCTAGAACCTGGTTAAGAACCCAGCTGTTAAAAATGCATTGTTTAACAAAAACAAGTTTTTATTTTGTACAAACCTATTAAATAATACGACTTGAAAAACGGATACCACTTATAACTATAACAATAATAATTATTTACAATATATATTGTGTTCATAGTTGTATAAAGGTTTAAAAGAGTAAAAACAACTGTCATCTGTGATATGTCTTTTTGTCATGACCAAAATGGCTATTCTATATAATTTCTGTTTTAACGTCTTGGTTTTAATAATTTATTCATTCTATATTTGATATTTGACTCTCACATACTGTAATTGTCTGAAGTGAACCGGTACAAGCCCACTTTAACGTGAAAAGTTCTCTAAGATGAAATTAGTTCGAAAGCAATTAAGTGAAATTTAAACTACAACTGAAGAAAATTCTACTATTTTAAGGGTAAAACAGTAATGTACAGAGTGCATACTTTTGTTTCTTGCCATTCCATTTTTTCCTGCCATTCCCAGACTACTTTGTATGGAACTAGGAAGGCAACTATAGGGGGTCAGTAGATGAGGTGGGAAACTAGTGACAAGAGAGAGATAAAGAGAGTCACGCAATGATGCAGGATATGTGAATAAATTTTCTCTCAATGTTCACAAGTAAGACATTTCACAACAAAGCTTTTTACCAGAATCATGCGACCTGAATTTACAAAAAAAGAAGTCTAAACAATTAAACTGCGGCAGATAAAGTTCAGTTAGGTTGAAAATAATTATTTTAAACTTTTAAGAATGAATGGCAATTTGTATGAAGTCATATCAATTATTCTTGTCACTATTGCTAATAGTAGCATTACAATGTAAGAACATGATTCACTTTTTAAATCAAGGCTGTTAACATGAACATTTTCATTCAAAAATTTCATTGATTATGAACAAAATTCCCTTCTCCATTGTGACGAATGTGAATGACGCATGAAAAAAACGAACTGCCCATCTGCCACACTCATCGAGCCCCAAACATCCTGCTCTACTTACTAAATGGTTATGCAAAACACCTGAAGTTAGTCCGTCAATATACTTGCTTGTCACCTTGTAAAACTGCTCAAAGATGTCATCAGCTGAAACATGATATGTGTTCTTTCTGAAAAGATAGGGCAGGTCTTTTCTAATCTTTGCTGCAACCCTTGGACATGTTGTTCAATATCACACAGAACAACAACATCTTCCACAGACAAATGCAGGCCACCGCTATCACTGTCAACATTATCATCTTTCTCAAAAAGATTATCCTGCTGTGCTTGAAGTTTCTCTTCATGCGTACAAATATAACTTTGCATAAGATAAGCTAGAAGCATCACAAACTCCTCACATTCTTGTTTTATCAGATCTTCTGATGAATCAATGTCACCATGATTGAGTTCACGAAAAAAGTGATGTTCAACAATCCTTCGAAGTCCAGTTATAGGACAGTCTTCCATTGGAAAGCGACATTGCAAAACAGAATCAATCATTTTAGATCTGACCATGTGGGACTCGATTGTCTGGAGTAAGAAAATTTTCATCTGGAGATGTTGTAGACCAAGATAACAAGAAACCAACTCATCAGCAAGCTGGACGGCACAGGCATTTGGTTTCTCATTCACAAGCATCACTAACTGTAGAAGGTGCTGAATAAGCAGAAGTGGACATGGAAGGTTAGGAGATGATCTGGAAACCACTGCATTCAGATAGGTTTTGTTTTTTGATATGACGGATGACCTGTGTGAGCATATGCTACACGAGTGATAAATAATTGCTGCCTTGATCCAATATAGCACATCACGAACATTTCTGAATGACTTACTCAGTGATAACAATTTGAAGGCATGACATTTCCTCACTGAAGTGCTCAACATTTTTCGTTCACATTCTTTCTTGAGAAAGTAGATTGTAAAGGCAAAAACTAAAGAGGCATTATGGGTTACTTGGATCCCATTAACAGAGTTTTCGAGTCTTTTTTCATGTGAACATTCAGTCAACTCCATCTTCTCAACAATGGAAGTGATAAAGTTCCAGTCTAGACCACACTTGTACATGTCAGTAGACCTAGGGTGTAGTACATGAATCCTTTTTAAGGTTAAACAAGCAAGAGCTGTAACAGCTGCCTTTTTACTACGCAAAAGGGTTTTGCGTAAAATACTGAACACTAAATGTGAAGGTGGTGCCCTTGTTTTAGAGATGTACTGAAGGACCAAGTGTAAAACTGGTTCTTTTAATTTCTCCTCTTCAAGGGCTCTTATGGAGTTCATCTGTGCTTCAGTGAAGACCCCCCTGTAGGAACCACTCAGTGGTAATGTTGCTGCATTGTATAAAGGTGGAGTCAGTGGTAATGCTTGAAACTGCCTTTTTGCAGGCAGGGCAGTAAAAAACTTTTTATTTGGTGACAAAGATTCAAAGGTTGCCTGTCTTAATAAATTGCTTTTGTTGTTGAATGTTTTTGTCTTTGCCAGGGAAGATGGTGGTGTGCCATTTCGATTTGGGAAGCTGGTAAAGAAACTCTCTATGTTCTGGTGCCTAGATTTTGATGGAGAGCCATTTTGTGATTCAAGCCTGCCTGAAGAATCCAGCTTATTCATTTTTTCAAAAAGACCCTCTTCATCATGGTCATCCAGCTACAAAATAAAATCATATCAAATGAGAAATGCAATATATTCAAACAAACATCTTTTCTGAGCTTCCAGTTATCAACAAAATGGTTACTTAGTGGAGCTTTGGATTTACCAAACATAGTCAATTGTTTTTTTAGTTTTATTTAAAATTTTAAATATATTTAGTAAATTCAAAGAAGTTATTAAATGCTTTTTTGTGGTCTGAATCAAGATTGATCGTTTTTCAAACACAAGATTTCAATCTTAATAACTGAAATTATCCATTTGTTTACCCTGGCCTGGGAAATGATTTTTAGGCTGCTTATGTCCTTGGCCGCTAAAAAAATATAAAATGCAAGGCAAATCTCAGGTCAAAAAGAATTGAAAAAGGAACAAGAAACAAAAATTTGGCAGACTGGGGGTCTCAAGGACCTTGATATTGACAGTGCTAGTGGGAACCCAGCTGATGGCTGCTTTTTATTTTCAATCCAAATCATCATTATTATTATATCCCTTCTACACATTGCAACCATGTATAGGTAACTTATGATACATTTCTGTTCTTAATTCAAGGCTGGAATTTCACCATGAAAATTTTCAAAATAGCACAGCATTGGTAGCTAATTGTGCAGCATTGCACATCAAATTATTTACTTTTTCTTCAGCTGTTATTTACCTTGTAACAGCTGCATTTGAATCCTTAAATTGGTTGTATCTGTAGTAGCTTAATGTTAACAATTTTTACGTGCAATTAAATTTGCAACTGCTTAGGATTTTAAAAATGTTGTTGCAATAAATTGTTCAAATCCAATTTATCTTGTTTTTTCACAAATCTTAAGATACTTCCAGTCTTCAAGCATGTGGATTTATTTAACAACCACAACAATGTTTAATGCAAATACTGATTTGCAATGAACCTTCTTTCACCCAAAATTGGACAACCTACAGCCATTTAAATGGAACATGTTTTGTGCATCCGTTTTCAGTAATTGGCTTGTTTGGGCCCAATAGGATTCTGGATAATTCAGCCATTTCAGCGACACTGAGTTCTGCCTATCTTTGATTCATAGATTTTTGTATAAGAGTCAAGCAACCCACATCTACTGACAAATTTCTGTGCTCACTGGATTTTTTAGAAGTCAAAACTTTCCTAAAATGCCTCGGTAGGTACGAGATTCCATCCACAGAATGCCAGAGAAATAATTTCACTATTGGCTCGCCATTTTTTGCTAAATGATATTTTAGTGGTTCAATCACATGAATTCATCTCTCTCTTCTGAGATCTTTCAGAAGATTGTCTCCACCCATCATTCTAGCACTGAGCATGATGCCAGCCTGGGGGCTTCTGCAGTTGAAAATGGCTTGAAAAACACTTATAATCGCAATACTTACTGAACTCTAGCTTTCACGATGATTTGCTGAAGAAATTATATTCAAATTAGGTGGTATAACACAAAAGCTTGAGCCCCAAGTGAAAAGAAACAGCTGTGTTGGATTGAAAAAATCCATTTGCTTTGACTTATACTCCTCAAATACATGAACATTAATACTACCAAAGGGTTCAACTAAATTAAATTACTACAGAAGGTCTGTTATCAACTAAATGTAAAACTACACTTTTGAATAATTTAATATGCCTGAACTTCACATATTCAAAAACTTTGGTGCAAGACACCACTCAAAGAATAACATCACTAACAAGAAATGCCTAGTACTCAGCCATTAAAGCACAATACATAAAAAAATATGGGCTCAAAAAAAATCTTTAAATTTTTCACTAAGCACAGTAATTATGAAAGATCTTTTTACAGCACAACGTATGCTACCATTTCCACCACACCAAGATTTCTGATGAATTTCTGACACTTTCTTGACACTTTAGCCAAAGGCACCCAACATTAAACTGGGTGGAGACAGTCTGGACATAGTGAGTGATATGTGGCAGGAAGAGAATCTTGATATATTTTTATTTTATTTGTTGGTCCGCACTCAATCAAAAAAGTGTCAGAAAAGTTAAAAATCCTGGTCTGGTTGAAACGGTAGTGCACTTAGTGCTGTAAAACTCCACAACAAAATTTGTTTCTTCAAGTTCCCTTGTAATTTTCAACTTAATAAGATTTAATTTAAAAAAAAACACCAAGAAGATGGGGATTTGACATTTTACCCTCCACAAATGTCAAAATCCACTCCCAAGAGCATGAATAGATAATCAATTCATGTCAAAATTCCTTCCCTTAGACCATATATTAATCTATTGTCAGGAACTTACCCCAGATGAGTCTCAAATGTCAAAACCCTCTCTCCAGTGCTAGGCAATTCTATCAAATCCCAATTCCTTGCCCAACCTCCCCCCTGGGGCATAACATTGATAGGTGCATTATTGATCTGCACAAGGTGAAATTTGTCAGTTGTAGAGCATTTTTAGCATGACCTTTTTTTTGTCTAAATCTCAAAATTTCTCAGGGAAGATTACCCCTAGAACCCTGGGTTCAGCAAAAATTCAAGCAATAAATTCTTCTTAAAAAGAACAGGTGAATGATTCTTTTAGAATACTGTTTGGATTTTCAAAGGATAAAACTTGTTAATCCCAAATTTTCAGCGCAAATCCTTCCCTGTATGATCAAAAACAAGAAGTTGAGTTAAAAACCTAACCCTGGGTTAGTACTAATTGTCTTTTGAACAACTGGGCCCAGACCTCCCAAAACACGTGTACCTTCGGGGTGCACATGAGTACACCCACGGGTAACCCGCATTATCCTACTAGAACTAAGGGCCTGTGATGAGCTAATATTTGATATTTTCATGGTAGTGGTCGTAAAATACGTAAAAACTAACATTAACTAACATTAATAAACTCAATATGGCTAAACGGTGACCTGTGTTAATGGTTACTTGTTGAATGAAATACATAACAAACCTCGTTAGAGCCAGGTGTTGCATTTGGACGTTCACCACAAGAAATATCCGTTCTGTTTTCGATATTTTCATTTAGTCGTTCCGAGTCTTGTTGCCCAGGTTGTTCCTTATCATCGGAAATGTTACCTACTGCGTTACTAATGCCGTTAGTTAATATTTTAGCTTGTGTGTGATGATTATTCGATTCTGGCTCTCCCAATCTCTTCACAAACAAAGCATTTGGATTCAGTTTTTTTATCGACACTCTAAGAGAGTTCATTTTGCGTTCGTCAAATTTCAGCTTCGAAGAAGGGCTATCTTTAATATGGAGCTTAATAGTCCTACGGTAACTTTGACAATCCTCCTCATCTGAAGACGAGTTTATCATAATGATAGGATTTTCGTCAATACTTTCGCTTTCGCCGTCGCTAATAAATATGGGCTCCTCTTTTGTTCCCATTTTTGCAATCATAGCCAATAAACAGTTACAGGCTGTCCGTTGTTTGCGACGTTTGGCAGGTAGAAATTGTTGCACGCCACTCGATCACACACTTCGCCATTTTTTCGACGAGCAAGCACTGTCTCGACCCAGTGAGACAAATCGTCCTCGAAAAATAACTTGTAGGGGAGGGGTATACGCAAGACTTGGCTTTTCAGTATTATAACAAACTAGACGCGTACACGCGTTTACTCGGGCTACCTAATGTTT
>JAOBBB020165011.1:0-12297 GCA_025331005.2 Zoanthus gigantus
CGGCTGTAGCTTGATCCATGAACTAAGAAAATGCTAAACAAGTTCACTATATCTCAGTACTAGGTCTAAATTTCGTAGTTAAAGCTGTTTCGTTTGCTGGCAATGAAAATTTCATCAAAAAATCCAAGGCAAAACATCGTTGATTTTGCCTTTCCAAAAACGACGCAAAACGGTATTTTTTTCAATTTTTGCACTTCAACTAATGACTTTCTGCCAAAATGACAGTTTATTCTTACATCACTGGCTTTCAAAACTTAAATAAACTACTAGAGTTCGCCTTAAAACCAAATTTGAAACATAGTTTTCTTGTTTAAGAAAGATTGAATTCTTTAACTCAGTACCATATCGTACGGCCGGTTTAGGCCGGTTTGGGAGCGAAAGGGTTAACCAATGTTTTAAAATAAGCAACCTTCGTTTACTGTAAGAAATCCGCGCCTGCAATTGGTCAAAATTGATAACGTGATTTTGGTTTATCTGTGACTAACCGGCAAAATGCAAGGTGCGGTTATTATCAACGTTAACCTTTGTTTATTGGTTAAACCATGGCCGAATCTTTAATAAATTCAGACCACTGAAAATATAAATCAAAATGATTTTTACGGAGCTTTTACTCCAGCGAAAGTTGTTATATATCAGAGTATACACTCAAGTTATTCAAATTGGCGCCGGACATTTTGGCGCACGTCCAGCAATTTTCCCGCCGTTTAGATAAGTTTGGTACATTTCTGTTTAATTTTTTAAAATGGAATTCAACTCTTTGCCAGATTTACTGAATACCGGATTTACAATTATTAAAATTGATTTGTTTTATGGTGGCGAGTACTTGGGAGCGAAAATATGCAGATTCCTGATTTTTTTTTTTTTTGACAAGATTACTTCAAGATGGCGATTTTTGGTTGGTACTACATCGGGGAAGACGACGAAAAATACTGGTTGAGTTCTTTTAATGTTTTATAAAAACATTGAACTTACTTCCCAAAGGACATGCAGATAAATTCTAAAACAAGGTATTTGCTACATTTCTTTTACGATTTAATTTCAGCTTTTAACAAATATTCCTTCAGTGAATGCTTCGCTCCTGAAGATTGTATCTTCTTCACGTTAACTTTTAAAAGTTCTATTTTTCAATCTTTCTTCATGTACAACTTTTTGTGATTTCTATTTATTCTATTTGAACTTAATATGCCATTTTAACTATGTACTATTTGATTTAAAGATTTTTGTTTGTCAGACTCTTGCTTCAAGTTCTTTGAGTCGCACGTTGCAATGCAGTGAACTCAGATTGCTTATTAAAAGGATTTATTACTTTTAGTTTGTAGTTTGTTTACAAATACACCCACTTGCTGGCAATATAATGAACTCGAAATTGATCTTAATACACTTAATTAGCTTCGCTTCGCATCGTGCATTATTCAAATTTCTCGTTCATTATATTGCCAGCGCGTGGGTGAATTCGTAAACAAACTACTCACATCCAGTAACTAACCCTTAAATAATATACCAAGTCATATTTTATGGTTACCTTCTGATATCTGTTGGGGCATTCCTCATCATTTACAGGGTCCAAACATGGTTTTCTCACATAGCCGCTCTTAATACCTGCCTACAGTTTGAAAATGTATAATCAAAAATTTAAAAATTTACTAAAGACAATTATAAAACTTTTAAAATAGGGCAGCCAAATTTATCAATTAATTGTAAACATTGCGACGTTACATAAGTTGAAAACTACTAAAATGATACCAATCTTAAGTTTGTTAATCCTTAGTGTTTCAACAAATTAACATTGTATCAACAGCCAAAACCCTTGACTTTATTAGCTTTTATACCTGTTCATAAACCTCTTTATCAAGACCAGTCACTTTGTCTTTAAGAGTAGAAAAGTCTTTCTACCATTTCTTTTAATTTATGCATCATACTACAAAAATGCTCATAAACAAAACACGTCAATGTTACTTTACCTTGTCTTATTCACGAAAATTCAATAACAGGAACCATCAAATTAAGTCAAAAGGTTTTGGTTGTTGAAAATGGCCTACTAATATGATCCAAAGTAAAATTATTTAACAATGTAAGAATAATTATGATAAAAATGATAGTAATAAATAATAGTCTTAATATATTATTTTTAATGCACTTACATCTTTGAACAGTTTAGTTAGTGATGTAGTTGATATCTGTGGGAACAGGTGTTTTATTGTAGGTATCATGGTGGATGGATTCAACTTGGTCCACTTGATGTTTGGAATAAGACCCCTAGTAAAGAAATGTTTAGTATTTAGCTGATTAATACCATGCCAATTAAACAAACAATGTCTTACATCTGAACTGAGCATTAGCTCAATTTATTCTTACATAAATTTTTTAAGGAAACAACCTCTGTAGCATAAAACAAATTTTAGCTATTTTCAAGGTCTAGAAATATTATGAGACAGTTTCAATAACCACATCATATACAGATGTACGATATTTTTTGAACTGAGTACCACATTTACTCAATTTAATTTTCATATTTTTTTGGTGTGGCGCCTATTTGGGGGTGGCACTTATTTGAAACAAAGCTTTTGCAATGCAATGAAGTGACAAGTTTTCTCCTGTTTTTCTCCTGCATAATAAGAATTTATTTTTCAAATTTACGTTGAGATTAATGAAATAGCAAATACAACATCAACAATTGAGGATTCAAACACCAAAACATTCCATTTTTCTGCTTGTTCTTTTTCTTTTATTTTCTCAGTTAAAAATGCATGGTCTACATGTATATGTTTGAAATTAGCAATGCACTGGCCCAGCACTTAATCAGGTTAATATAGTCATTTATAAAATAATTTGGAAAGTATGTGGGTTTTGATTGGTGTAGAAGTGTGTTTTCATGACGTGAGCAATGTGGTTAACAGTCTCCAAGTTGTGAGAATTTACAGTATTTGCTTCGTATATCGTTTTTCTCTTTGTTAAGACTGAGAATAATAACTTTATAAAAGAAATAAAATATGTCTGTGCCTCCATAACCCATTGAAAGCCTTGGCAAAGTTTGTGAAAATTCTTGAGCAGATAAAAACTTCGACTGCATCTCAGGTTTCTACTGATCTGTTCTTGAATTCTCCCAAGTATTCGCCTCGGTTTTCACTAGGCTATGAAGGCACAGAAAACATGTTTTATTTTTTAATTATATAAAATTAAATAAAACTCACCTAAGTTCTTTGACAAGAGCATTGTCTGGGCCATGAATCTTTGCACCATCCCAGAAGCAATCCAGTGGTGTGATAACATTACACGGAACCATTTTCTCGAAAAACTGAGATTTAAATAAAGGGTTCTTTAACTTTATAGATGATACTGTAGTTTGTGGTATAGTGAATGAACTGAAAATACTGGAAGTGTAGTGGATGGTTGTTAGAGGTTTATATGGAGAATCCTGATTAGAACTTGAGGCAGCTACTGTACAGTAGTTACTGAAAACTGAGCTCTCCATTCTGGCAAATATATAAAAATTATATATATGTTTTACACTGTGAACTCCACAAAAAAATCTAAACAGAATTCATAACATCTTTTGTATGGGCTGGTAGTACATATGAATGAAGTGCCTGATTGAAATATCTCATTAAGAATGTTGCATTTTTATTTCTACTATAGCAAAAGCAAAAAAGGAAAGTTTTATTGATTCAATATAGCTAGTGCAACTATTTATTTTTCAAGACTGGCCCAATTATTGAAATCATATTCATTATAAATGGAGGAGAGCTTGTCTTACCTTTTATACCAAGGGTATTTAAGAACAAGACAATGAGGTATAGCTTTTATGTACCTTCTGAACGTAGTATGGGTTGTCGTGTAATTCTGGAAGATCTGTTGAGTAGCACAGGTCCTTCAGATTCCATGTTCTAGTATCAGAATAAGAACCATTCTCATTTCTCAGCAAAAACAAAATGGGCAAGGGTTATTTAATTAAGCTATTTTCTTAACCCCTCTCCCCATACCTCAAAAAAAAAAAGATGGACCAAATGTGAGAACGTTCAACAATAATTTTGATAGAGGCATATTTTTCCTTATTTTTAGCCTTATGTTTTCATTAATAAACCTTATTACATTAAAGTAACAAATAGCTTCATGTTAAAGAGGTGAAATAGCTGTCATTAAGGTATATTTATTGTGATTTAGGGGATATAATTTTATAATTTTGTTGAAAAAACTAGTTAATTTTTATATTTAGTCACACTAAGGGGTAATCTGGGCTGTCAATAACCAGCAGCTGGAGATTAATGTCAGCTACTCTGATGCAAATTGCCAGCTACCCCTCACACTAAGGCATTAACTTCCTCCAGCCCCCATAGCTGGCTACTTTCAAAATATCACTGTCTACTTTAAATCTTATTGACAGCCCTGGGTAATAAATATATAAGCCATCAACATTTTGAAGTGCAGGTGTAATTTGCTGAATGCTGAATACAAAACATGACTACAGTATACCAGCTATACTGTAGGTCAGTGAAAAAACGTATATCGCCAACTATTATGTAAATGCAGCCATAAAAACTTTTCATTTATGCACGTTGAGTAATTCTAGGGTTAGGATAAGGCTAGCTATAGGGTAAGGGTTTAGACTTGCATGATGTACTTCCGATCCCCTGACCTACAAACTGTAGTCGCATTCTGCATTCTACAAATTACACCTGCTGTTTTTTCAACTGTATTTTGTTAAAATGTTTTTCACAAAACATAACCATAACTCAAGGCATACACCAAGTTCTTCATGTATTTTGACTTCTAGATATAGCTGCTATATCAGTGCTGCAAATTTCAAACACACTGAAGAGAGTATTATTAGGGGGTATTCAAACACTCAAACTTGTAGACTTCTTAAGGGTTACTCTCATACATAATTTTGTTTTCAAGGGGGTATTAATTTAGGCTTTAGTGTGTGAAATACAGTATGCACAAAATGTGCGTCATGGGGAGCCCTAAAGACTGAGTAACTTTCTTTATATGTAGAATATGAAATATATAATATTTGTGCCAATTAAGAGTTTGGAATTTTTTGGCTGTTACATTGTACTAGTGGCTGGATATACTCACTGGTCAAACATCTCCACTGTAACTGACATTGCTCTCTCGAGAACTTTGAGGTGCTCCTTGAGAGCCTCCACAGTCAAAATGTTCGTTCCCTTCATTTTAGGGGTTTGTATTAAGAGTTGGTTGGTGTGACCACTATCTTCGCCCAGCTGAGCTTTGGAGTAACTGAGTTCTTTTTGAAGTCTTCCACCAACTAGCCAGAGAATATTGGTAAAAAACATAATTACTCTAACTAACAAAATTTTTCTGGTCTAGCTACCAGATAAGATGGGAAGGCCCTATATATTAGAGATTGAACATGTAAGAGAGGAGGTTTGTTTAAGATAATTTAAGGAATATTGCAAGGAATGGTTGCTTGTTACTAAACAAGTAGTATAAACATTTTATTCCCAAGTCAAAAATAAAGTAATGACTTTTTATTTCAGATGTTACATAGGTTTGTAATTTTCTGAAAAGGAACCTTCTTATGGTATATGAAGCAAATAAACCATTGACAGACTCATCCCAAGCCTGACATATCACTTTCTGTACAACATGCAAATTAGTATTAATTGTATTAATTCTTTTATAGGTGAACTACCAATAGTCTAGAAAATATCTAACTTAACCTTACAGTAAAAACTGCAGAAAATAATATAAAATTGCCAGTGAAACAAAATTCATAATCATTTATTGAAATTATCTACGTAATTAATAAGAACTTCTGCCCAATAAATCACTTTGAGTTTTTTTGTATGTTTCCAATTGCAACTTAACCAACAAAATGCCTGAATTTGTATCTGGCAACAGAAATTTTAAGGTAATAATACGGTTCCAACTTTTTTAAACACTTTTGATTTAGGTTAATGCTATAAAAACTCCATATTTGATAATGATAAATAGTAAAATTGTCTTTAATAACCATGTAGCTACAGTTAATTACTCATTCTACATAAAATGATCAAAAGTACAATCTGAGTTTTCTGTGCCACTTTGATAAAGACTTTATAGTAAAGTCAGTTTTCTAAATTTTAAAGAGAATAAATTTATTGTGATAAAACCAAAGTTAAAGCAGACATAATTTTAAAATATACAAAGTATCTACTCCAAATTTCGAAACTATTATTTTAGATCATAAAGAAAACAAGGAAATGTAAAGAAATATTTTACGCAAATAAATCCTGACTGCCACGATTCTAAAGACAGTTTCTGAGCTAATTTTCAAAACCCCTACTCTCTAGCCTAATAATAATTTATCAGGTACTTTAAAAAAGGTCTTAATTGACGATCAACACATGTTATAATTTTCCTAATGTTAAAACTTTTATGAAAATTTTTATTTTCCACCATAACCACGGCCACTTGAAGATTGGTCAGTTATCATTGCTTGGTATTCAAGATCATGAATTTTAAAATTTCCATATTTAACACTCGAGCGAGTTCAGTGGACTACGACAATATGCGGCGTTTTACAGTATGCTGATCAGAAGATATCTCCTATTACATAACGCATTAACTTGTAAAAGGACAAGAAAGTGCGATTCAGACAGCATCCGATTAATTCTAATTGTGGTTTGTGTAGATCGACAAGGGACCACAAAATATCTACGGAATGTATTCATTCAAATGGAGCCAGCATTGAGAGGGCGCTGTTTACGACTATGTTGAATTTGGAAATTCGAAACTTGACCGAGACACGCTTTTTACCAAATGATTTCTTAGTTTCCATTTAGTAAACTGCTCGGGTTTTGCTGAATGGATATTTGTCGTGATATTCAAACTAATCAAGAGCGGTGGACCAAACCTCTTGAACGAACGTCAATCTTAAAGCTAAACGGATCAAATGATAAATTACTTTAGCGCTAGAACTGATTTTAACGTTGTCTAGTTATATCAGAAAAATTAATGAGATCCATAGTTTTATAGTTTTAAAAACAAGTCTTTGTAATATTTAGGATACTAGGAATTATTACAACTAAATTTATCAACATCATCTAATACACTGCCCTATTTACTCAACAGTCGAAAGGAAATGTATGTGTGGCATACCTCATTGAAGTTATCAGCTTGCAAACGCTCAAATGACAGCTTTAAAAACTGCAGGAAATTTACCAGCCATCTTTTGTACTTCACAGGCGTTACAACTTAAAAAACTTTAATCCGCGCACGAATTTTGAACAATTTTTAAATTTTGACAAAAACCCCATCAACACATAACATTTTTAGCATTTTAATTTTCATTCAACACCGCGCTTTAAAATACGATTAGTTAGCCTTAGAAAAGTAGAACGTACATCGCCGTTGTGAATTTTTGTCTAAGACGTTACAGTTTTGAACTGGTCTTTTACGACATGTTTGAAAAACATATTGAACTAGTCGACAGAATAATTTGACATGATACAATCAAGAGACTGCCACAAACTGTACAATATGTAATACAAGCCTAGTAAAAACAACATGTGAGTTCTTTCAAAACAACACGGACCCGACATATTTATTTTTCTTTGGAAAAAAAGATATTGTCTCCGCCTGGTGTAAAAAGAATATGAATAATGTTAGATCAGATCACGTGTACCTTCTACCCACAGCTTCTCCGCATCTGTTTCCATTTTTGCATGTACAGGCAGTCCAATGGCAAAAACTGTTAGTAGCACAAGTCCAGCTAGAATAGAAAAGCTTGAATGATGCTGAATCCAACACCCCAGTCTAAACAGAATGCCTTGTAATTTAGCCCGAATAACTAATGCAACTGTTCTTCCTCTTGCACGACCCTGTAAAGAAAATGCTATTGTTAGCTCTATCTTTTTTCTTAAAAAAAACGGCAACGTTAATTCAATGCTTTTCTTTTTTTAAAGCGTATATTTCATCTTTCTAGGACAATCGTGTAACATTATGATGCCTTCTTTGTTCCAAGATAAACTCTGGGGGTATTCAAATGGGTTCCCAGGAGCCCAATACAAACATAGACCACCCATAGATTCCTCATTTCTATTTATCGAAACTTCCAAAAACATTTACATGGAAAGAACAGGAAGGGCGAGGTGAAATTGTAAACTCTGTACGTGAAAACAGAAACCAAAATCTATCGAGATTCTTTTTGCGGACAAGCTGGGTTTCAATTTTTTGTTACTAATACTCACAGCGCTTGTGTTATTAGTGAATTGAGTTCTTCGTGCATACTTGCACTGGTAATCTAAAATCTACTCACAAGTGTAAAGATAATTGAATAACCAACAACTCAACAAAAATATTCGAATAAATAGAGAACATTTTAGTAACAAATAGAAATCTGAACTTAAGCAAGACCAAATTAATAAGAACATTCTCGTTCGATTCACAAGTGAGCGATGGGGTATTTGATAATTTTAGCCTTAAGGTTCCGTTGGTGGGCCGATGTTTTGACAAAGGGGAACCCAGTGTTCGCACTTACACCGCGTGCAGTTAAGTCGTCGCTAGTTTTACGTGATAAAATCGTTTTTCTTGTCTATAAAACCCATACCTTGGCTAAAACATTAGTTCCTGATTCTGTGACGATCTCTGGTGGGGAGAATTTAACCGTTTGTTGTGAATAAAAAGGCCTCAGAACAGCGCTGAACAGAGAAGTACTCCAAGCTAGCTTACTTCACCCATGCGTCAGTTCTGTTGTGATTGACTGCTGAGTGAAGGATTAACAATACCGCAAGCTTTTGAGATTTGTACACTTCAAGACATGACCATTTATCATTAACCGCGACTAACATGTTCTCTATCAAATTTGGAGAAATTATTTCAAACTACAGGGGTTAAAATACCGAGCCGTTTCGAACTTCCATTCCTCATAGTAATGTAAACAATTTATATGGAATTGATCTCGTCGAAAAAGAAGGTCGATCCATTTATAGCTGTTAGGAATAACTCCGACAGATTTGGTTCCCTAGACCAAACGGTTTAGCCATAATTAGATGCAAGTAAAGGTGTGCAAGCATACCTCCTTTATGTCTCTTAGTGCATCTTCAGCCCAAATTCTTTGGTTTGTTAGGAATCCATACATAATTGTTGTTGTAAGTATCCAGCGTATTTCATGTGGTGCTCAGGCCTACCCAAGGTTCTCTCAGACACAAATTTGCGAGTACTTATCACAGGATTTCGTCTTTGGTGGTTTGTTTTCACACACTACACAAATTAAGATCTCTTGATATAACAGGTCTTGAATAAGCCTCAATGAGAGGCTTACAAACTTCGTCCATTTCTGTTACCAAAGACAAGTTACACATTTCTCTCGGTTCAAATGAAACTTGACCGCGGTTGAACATGATGCTAATCTAGCAAATATACGTCACAGGTTCATGATGGATGGGTCAATCCGACAATCTGATTGGTTCTTTTGAAAGCAATTAGTTAACCAGGAGCGGGTTCAGATATGCACAAACTAAAGTATTTGTGCCTAGACCACACACCTCGATCAAAACGTATTATCTTTTACCTTTATCCCACACGGTAACTGCCAAATATATTATTTTCGATAAAGATGACCAAGTTCTTAAGAAAACACAAATCTAAACCGAGTTTTTTTTGATCGAAAATAACATTTTTACAGCAATGCAAGACCTTAACAACTAAATTTCTCAGTAGATAAACGGGATTGAACTTTCATTCCAATGGCAATGCACAACAAAGTTTAGTTTCCTGTTGAACATGATTCTCAACTCTTCCCCGCTGCGAGAGCTTTACCGAATGCGGCCTTTCTAATGGTCCGGTCTTTCACCGGTGGGACTCTTCCCTAAACAAACTCAGCCCAAAGCTGAAGGCTTTATCATTTTTAGTGCTTACATTATAAACTCACACGCAGGTATCGCCGCCATGGTGACGCTTCTTTGCTCGCATTAAAATAGACTCCGTTAAGAATGCTAAAAGTCTTTAGTTTAATGATTTTGACCCGAGTTCATCACGTGTTAGAAGCAGCAATTAAGTTTTTTCGTGTTTCCAAATATGTATAAGCCAGTTTTTATTCAATACTTAGTACCATGTCATTTCTAAAACTTACAGCAAACACAAGTTCCGGGCCAGACTTTCAAAGTTTTATATATATTTTTTGCGTTTAAGATTTTTTTTCTAAAAATTCATAATTCTGGCATTCACTAATTTAGCACGAGAACAAACAGTATTTATATTACAATACTGTTTTATTTATCTAGTGAGATATTCTACCTTGGTATCGCACTTTTAGAAATGTTTTTTTTTCTGTTAACTGTTTTTCCATATTTTCAGTGTTTAGTGAAAGTTTGTTTACGTCCCACACTCAATGGGCAAGTTACAAGCAAGCATCTTATAAAAATCACTTCCATCAGCTTACTTATCTGATATCATAAAAAATAGAAAATCATCCTTCATTGATTGAATTCATATTTCACGAGGACCTTTAACTTTCCGTCTTTTCAACTCAGATGACTTTGTGAAACACTATTACTGGTAGACAAATGCCGAAGATTTAAAAAGGTTATAATTTTTGGTACGTGCATGAAGGATAAAGCAAAGAGGAATGATTAAACTCTGAAGTATAGTCTCCCTCTTTCATTTGTCAATAATTGAAATTCAATACTGCAGCGATAAGAGTTTGAGACAGAAAATATTTTTAACCGAACAATAGGCAGCACACCTACTGTTTGTACGACATTGACGAAATTGCCAGATCAGTTTTAGCCATCAGTAGTGTTACCACCTCGCTCATGTATCGCGTGGAGGCCGTAACTTTATTCAAACAAACTTTAATCAACACCAGCGTCGTTATTGCTGATTGCTATTAAACTTGGTATCGATTTCGTGATTCAAAACTTATCCGAAAATGTTATTTTAAACCATAGAAATTTGTACTTAAAATTCTCGTCGACGTCTTTCGCACTTTCCTGTTAAAACTAGTTTCAGCTAATGACGCGAGGAACTGTGGGACTGGGATACACAACTTGTCATGTCCACGACAGGCTAGGTCCACGACGACGGAAAAAACGTTCCATTTTGTGACAGTAATTAAAGCTAAACTTAGTTCAAAACGTAATTTTGACATCTCTAATAGCTGTGTTTTCATCGTCGCCGTAACTCGTAAGGCGTACAAAAAGCTGACGATTCGCGCGTTTACTCAGTCGTTAGATCAAAGTTTAATATGAACTTCTTTATTCCGTATTCTTTCAAAAGCGTCAAAAGAATGAGAATGAATATCTCAAAGTTAACTTGATTATTTGTGCAAACGAAAAAACAGATTAAAATATAAAACTAAAATCATTTTTGGTTAAAAACTGGCGTAATTTAATGCATCCGCCTAGTATCGCGTTATCACGTCATTTTAATAGCATTTTAGCAATTTCAGTCCTCTCAAGAACAACAATTTTTTGTTTGTTTCAGTTAAATTATCGCTTTTGATTTTTTTTTTATGCCTGAGTCAAACTTGTTTCCAGGATCTCTCTCGTTCCCTGGGGGCGAGGTTGTACTTGAATCTGTTTTCATATACAGAATTTTACAGAATTTCGCTAATAGAAAAACATGTACTTTTGTTCCTACCGTCTCAGCATGACGTTGTGCGGTAAACGCGGACGGCCGATACGTCAAGACGTCCTTTTCCATGAATCACTTCTACCAGGCAACCTATTGGACACCTTAATCTTGCATTCCATGCATGATGCAAGCCCGAGACTTTAGAAAGCAATGAATAATCCGAGACTTCACGATACGATTGTGAGCTCCATTGGAGCCTGAAGGCAACTAAGTGAAACATGGAACTAAAATACGAAGTGTACGAGATATTGTAAAGTAATGGGGACTGAATTTACAACTGAGTTTAAAAAAGTTGTTAACTAAACTAAAATTGTCGAGACATCGAGCAAATTTCAAGCAAAATCGAAATTTTGAGCTTTGGCCTTTTGGGCTTTTGAGAATGCGAGCCATTTTGTGAGAAAATCCAACACTGCGAGACGAAGAAAAAACTAAAAAATACGAGACTTCGAGACATGACAAAAAAGATGACAAAACTTCGAGAACTAGCCGTGTTTTGCAGAGACTCATTTTTTAAGGGACTCTTCGTTAACCCTATAGCACACAGACGGCACAGTAAAGTGAATACACGCTTTCTTTTTTATAAGAACCAGTAAATTTTGTCGAGGTTCATTGTTCTTAATTTTTTGGTTGTTTGAGCCTCAATTTGTTCTTAATTTTGTTCTTATTTCTGTGAGCGATTTGAAATGATGAGAAATCAAAACGAAAAGACAAGGCATTGAA
>JAOBBB020165101.1:0-12297 GCA_025331005.2 Zoanthus gigantus
CGCATTTCATACTTCAGTCCGCATTTCATACTTCAGTCCGCATTTCATACTTCAGTCCGCATTTCATACTTCAGTCCGCATTTCATACTTCAGTCCACATTTTATACTTCAGTCCGCATTTTATACTTCAGTCCGTATTTTATACTTCAGTCCACATTTTATACTTCAGTCCACATTTTATACTTCAGTCCGCATTTTATACTTCAGTCCACATTTTATACTTCAGTCCGCATTTCATACTTCAGTCCGTATTTTATACCTCAGTCCATGTCTTATACCCAGTCCGTAATACGTAGTCCGTAGTCCGCAATTCATGTTTTATACTGACCGATTATCATTATCTTTACAGTTTACTAATTTGTTACTTATTTACTAGTTACCATTCTTCCGCTTTCTATTTTAAGTTTAAATTTATTGTAACTTACTTTAACCGTCACTTCTGAAGATGTTTATCATAACAAACAAAACGTTAAGTTAGATATATATATATATATATATATATATATATGAATGTCTACAACATGCGTTGTCAGTCTATAATGTTTTTTTACAGCAGTTTGCTTGATGTTTTTAATCAAGTTGCGAAGGCCAATGAAGAAAAATATTCATTGAGAATAAACTGATATATGAAGAATATTACACTGTGACTTGAAAATATGAATTTAATTTTCTTGTGTTAAAAACAACCGTTAATTTTATTGTTTTCACCACTCGAAATACAATTAATATCTTCCCGTCGCGTTCCCCTGTGAATATCCTTCATGTAATTATTCTTATTATAATACTGAAATAGCAATAAATGTCGCAGCTGCACCATTAGGTCTACACAAGAGAAAATGAGGGGATAGAGAGGGACATTGAGGGCATTGGCTGGGATACGTCAATTCCTCAAAAGTTATGTTTAGTTTTAGGCAGAAACGGAAATCTGTTTCCCCAGACGTCTTCATAACTACCATGAGCGAGTCATATGAATACAAAGAAATTGTGGAGCCTGTTTGCCACCAAATATCTTGTAAAGGTAAATCCATTGCCTGACGAGGGAATTGCACGCTAAATTTTACGCGAAGAAACGATATCGCTTGAGTCGCATAGCTTTGTTTCTTCAAATATATAGTGTTAGGGAAAGAATTGCTATGCTCGGCTGTTTATTTCATCAGCCGATTTGACGGAATCGATTTGACAAGGCATTTGGTGCGAACAATGCATAATTTATTCATGTCAACTCCAAAAAGAAAATAGAAAGATATTATGTTAAAAATATAATTTTTACTGTTTGAAATAAAATAAGAACTTAGCTGTTTGAAAAGGATTAAAAAGTGAAGAAATACAAGACGACAAATATGGTCTCCGAACAACATAGAATCGTTTACAAAATGAAGGCGACTTGACAACAAACAAGTGACTGTCGGCATAAAAGTCATAAAACTCCAATTGAGAAAGCATTCAACATTGTTTCTGAAAAAAAAACATTATTATGAATTCAAACTAGGGATAACTCAAAACGGAAAGCTGGTTTGGTCACTTTTTAGAATAAAAAAGTTAAACTGAAGGGAAAAAAATACCTTGCTCATCGATCGGCATATTGACACACTTCGTGATTGTATACGTGAATGGTGAAATTTTACACTGAAGAGTTGCTAGTTTCTAAACTGAACATTGTAGTATCTTTGAACCGTGACATGTGTAATGGTACTAATGGTACCGCTGACCAATAAAACTGATTTATTCGCATCCAATATGGCGAACTCCATGTTGACTTCAGTTGTTACAAACATGTACAAACCTTCCAAAGCACCTATCAGGCAACTTTTTTAGGCTTGGGAAAACGGTGTTCTGGTCCTTTGCAAACTTGCAAGGTTCGTTTAGAGGGCAAGGACTGAGTGTGATTCTGCGGTGCCGTTGCAGATTGTTTCAATGTTTGATATTTGTGCTGCTTATACTGTTGACTTAATAAGTTAATTGCTGAACCCGGATATCTTGTTTTAAAAACATTCTGCGCTGCTTTTCCCGAGCGGGTTGTTGGCTTTTCAAAATTATTGCAATTGTTTCTGGTGTCTTCCGATCGATATCATCCATTTATTTGACATTAAGTGGACTTGTTGTAAAAAGCTGTCATGTTTACACAGTGAAGTTCAAGTCGTCGACAATGAGTGCTCACAAAAGCTAGCCGTTTTTCAGTCGGTCTTATCACGGAAATTTATGATCAAAATTTTAAAATTCTTCATTTTAAGGAGTAAGTTTAGAGACTGCCATTCACAACTTTATTTTTCAAATCGAAAGGACTCTTTAATTTCATGTTTGCGTTGAAGATAGTTCTCACAAAATCCGCACTCTTATAATAATCCAATCAGGATACTGCTTTTAATAAGACTGTGAGAATTCCACAAAAAAAACACCAACTATAGTTAACCAATCAGCACGCGCGTAATATGTTGACTTATGCGATTCTATCCGGAAATACCACTTCGTATTCGTCAACAAACCTACCTCCACGACCACGCTGTCTGCCATAATTTTTCTTTCACTCAGAAGTTCGCTATTATGCGGACGTATCGGAAAACAAGTTTCCGTCCAGGGCCCATCCATAAATAACTTTAATGGAGTTGACATATCCCAAAGCCTGGACCAGGAGTGTCCCTCTCTATCCCCTCATTTTTTCTTGGTCTACATTACGATTTACCTCAGGATAATTATTTAGCTCCTGATACAAACTATTTAGTACTGGATCCGGAATTTGCTCATAAACTGGGGTTTCAATCTCATTCCTAGTCCTTTCAGCGGAAGTTTCTTCTCTCAAGGAGGTTGGCTGAAAATAAAAATATAGAACTGAGCTTTTTTTTCAGAGTGAGGTTTGATTTTATGTGTATGATTTAGACTGATTGGCATCTAATTCAAATGAACACCACTGAATAAGCTATTTTATTTTAATTATTTGTTAAACTTTTAAATTGTAAGGTTTTTAACCCTTTCAGTCTCAGTTGTATTGTTAAATTCTCCCAACTTGAGCCCATACTTTTCATTGAATAAGTTCGAGAGAATTTTATTGTTAATCTTAGCAGTTTGCTTTGTTTGACTAATTTTCATTTTCTCATTATTACCATATGTTTATTTTTTTATTGTGTTATGTAAGGAGAAGGTGGGTGTTGATAACTGACTGGGACTGAAAGGTTTATTTTAATTTACTTTAAAATCAAATGACTGATTGCTATAATGAAATTGTAATTAATCTAAGACCTTCTAGATTTCCTGAAATGGTGTTAAATTTCGTGACAGGATTGCTCTTTAGTTCTCCAGAAGCATTTTTCCTAGTACTTGCTTTTATTGTTTTTGTATTTACCTCAGAAAACTGTGGATTTTCATTCAGTGTTGACGTTCTACTGATTCCGCTTGCTGCATCGTTGTTGTAAACCTCAGAAGATTTCAGTTCTGAAAAATAGGGGTAAGTAAGCCGTAATTGTACATAATAGCGATAAAATTCCAACACGACGTTTCAGTGCATGTCACTCGGGAGTTATTTTCAAAAAAATGTGTATTAATGCTAGCTCGCATTTAAATGTACAGACTATAGATATATTATAAGAACAATCAACTAAATTATAGCGAATTACTAAGCTAATTTACTTAATTTATTTAATTTAAGTTTTATAACAAATGATTACAAAATAATGCAACAATGCTAAATCTTTTACAAGCCATGAATCGGAGCTGCATGGCGCTTATCTCCAGTTTCTGTAGTGTCAAGCGGATGAGTGTCTTTGACTCCCCCTGGACGGGACACTAATCTATCGCAAGTTAGCTCCCAGCAGAGGCTGATACTCATTTACCTACCCCTGAAGGATGAAAAGTTGAGGTAGCTTAGGAACACTGAGTGACATTCGGCGGGAAAAAGGCTGCACAAACGTCTGAGCCGGGGTTGAACTGGGGCCACCTGCTTGGAAGGTAAAGATTTTACCACACTGTAAAAACTGACCAGTTGTAGTAACCATTTTAAAAGGTTATAACCTGCTTCAATAGGTTAAAAAAACCTTTTAAACATTAGTTAAGACCCATAACCTTATTCTTATTGGTTATATTTACCAAAAATGAGGAGTTGTTTTGACGTTTGAAATAGATTAAAACCTTGAATGGTCAAGATAACGCTTCCCCGCAGTTAAAATAAACGAAACTAAATGATTACAAAATTCAAATGGTAAAAGTCTGCATTTAACCTTTGAGCAAATGTTTAAAATCTTTAAATATTTGGATTTGAATTTTGTTCAGTCCTAAGTGATCGGCAGTTGTTTTGACGTTTGAACATTCAATGGTTAAAATAACTTTTTATAACAGTAAAATAAAGCTAGGAAAACAAATAGTTACCTAAAGTGAAATAAACGCAAATATCTTGACCATACGTTTTCTTGTGAAAAAAGGACATGTTAAGAAAAAGATAACAATTAGATAATGTAGGCCAATAACTTCCTGGCTTAAAACGTCCCGCTTCACCTATAAGTAAAGGAAAATAAATATCTGAAATTCCTTTATTAATCTAATTACATGCGGTTTCTTTTCATCACCGGTCTGATCGCAGCTTTTAAAACTGAAATTGTCTGACTTCTACTCCAGAATGTACCAACCTATCAACCAGCATATCTAAATTTGTTGTTTTGCCTTTTAAGACGAATACTATAGTGCACAGCAAAAGATGGATGTTTGCGGAGGGAGCAGAATGCAGCTTTGCAGTTTGCACACTATAATTCCCCAAATTTCTCTGTCGGCTCCCGCTGCTGCTTGATTGCCAATATTTGAAGTAAGTTACTTACTGTCACACCTCTTAGCCAATGAAATTAAAAGTTGAACGAGCTTTTATTCTTATAAGTTTAAGTTTTCCGTTGATCGTCCTTTTTGCGCGGTTTCGTTGTAAGTGTACGTTCTTTTGTCAGTTCGAAGGAAACGTTTTTATCTTTATAGATTTTTCGGCAAGCTTAACGTGACTCAGAAAGAATGAATTTAGCAATTACTTCAACTTCAACAGTAAAGATATTGTGGACTATCTTGAAGGAAAAGGGCTTGGAGAAATAAAGAACAAGCTGGAAGGTCAGTTTTCAAAAATCACTTCTGAGTTAAGTCTTTGTTTAAAATTGTGATATGATTCACGTATTATTCCAGTCTCTTCTTTTTTTTTTTTTTCCCTTTTCCCCAAAAAAACAGTAATTATTCGCAAAAAAAGTTTGAGCTTCCCAAAAAGGTGAATTGTACATGATCAATACAAATAAATCATTTTAATCAATTTGTAGATAACAGTTTAAGGAGTTACACGTACTTTCTGTTTACTGTTTATGATGATTTTAAGTGTTAAATATGTGGGTTTGTCCAGAAGTAAGTTGACTAGCATCATTTACGTACCATTCTGTTTTTTTAATTTTCTGTCACCATTTTTTGAAGTGCATCAGTCATCTGGAAGTTTTTCTTTGAACAAAATTAAACCCGAGTATGTTGGATTGTGTCAGTGGTAGTGAATAATCTTGATTGAGAAAAGAAACCATGATACATTTAAAAGCACTGAAGCATTAAAACAGGCAAAATGAAGAAGACTTTCCCACAATTGATATGATAACTACAAACGTTTGTTAAGCCTGTTTTAAATGTCATGCTATTTCCGTGCTAAGCTGGCTTGACTGTAGTTCGACTGCACCATGACACTAAAATGGCTGTCGCCGAAAGCAAAACACAAAAATAGAGAAACGGTTTAGCAAACTTTTAAATCTATTTTGATGTATTGATGATTAATTATGATTGATAATTATTAATTATTAATTTATTAGTTATTTATTATTGATCTTCATTGATCCGAAATGCCGTTTATTTTTTCAAACATGGTTTTGGCCATGTGAATCTTTACAGGATTGCTTTGTCAATTCGTAGTTCTTAATTTGTCAGTGAATGGATATGTGTTGGAGTCGGTATTGAGTTACAACTTTGAGCATAATAAACAACTAGCCTTTGGCTGGCTTTTTATTATTGCTCTATACACCGTACTGACGAGTCCCAGTAAGGACGAAACAGCTGTCTACGGTTGAAGTTGCTAGCTTGGTCCGAACTCTTGCTCATATTGGTTCACTGACAAAGTAATTTCAACGTAGTTTTCCAGCTTTGCATTTTATTTTATTCATGTTTCACACATCTCGTGGTTGGTTGATCTTCTTAGATCCTACATGATCCGGCATTTTGTTTATGGTATTCATCATTTGCAGTCTATATTAATTATGAATTGAGTTCAGCACAGCAGTAGGACATAATTTATGACTGACTCCTGAAATGTACCTGGTATCGATAATAGTGCTTATTTTTTCTGTTTTCTTACATTTATAGCTTGAAGATGAAGATGAAAGAGTGGAAAAGCTGATTGAGGAGTCAACATTCCCCAGGCTCATTAACACTGGGGAGTTAAATAATATTCATTAACTGTTCTTGGCCTCTGAAGGTGGTGTGCCGCTTTAATCCACCAAGCATTCTAAATGCAGTGGCTACCCTACTGGGTAGTTTTTACAGCTTTAATATGGAATTTCCCTTGGGTGCTGGTGGGCTAGATAACAATTTGTTTCTGTTTTTAGAGCACATGCAGTCTTAGTTCATGCAAGTGCAACTCTACCATTGTCTGTGGAAAATGTTTCGTCTGATTTGCAGAAGGTGAAGAATTAACTCTGCCCAGATATTATTTATAATTTTATGTTGTATTGAATATGCGCGCATTTTCTGTGGATTTTTTTTCGTGAGTGTTCATTTCATTTTATTAAATCAAATTTTCAGTCAAATTGATTTTGGGGTCAATTAATTTAGTAAAACTTTTACAAGTGTAAAATTTTTATTAAATTGATCCCTGGAGTTTGCTGGATTTATTTCTTTCTGACAACCTTTTGCACAATAATTAAGCCCTGTTTCACAGTCTTTCGACAGACATGCAGTATTCAAATTCAAGTCATATTTATTGTACTTCTTTAATAACATGCATTAGAAACATAATCAATTAGTACTTGCAATGTTGTACCATAACCTTTTCTATTAGGTTGTCATGGTGTTGTTGTTGTTATTGGAAATAATAGTTTCCTCAACCAGTAAAGATATTGCTGAAGACAATTATTGTGTGGTTAATTTAATTCATTATTATTAGTTAAAACAACCTTTTTTTATTAACCAATGTGAAATGGTTAAAGCTAACATCTCTCGACCATATTAAATGGGTTGCCATAGATTCATCGCCAGTACCTAAAATACAGTTATACCATAACCACAGAAAATGGGTTATGATAACCAATCCTCATGAATTAAAAAATATTTAACCTTTCATTTTAGTTACAATAATTAAGAATTTAAAGTTATTTTAACCAAAAAGTGAAGGTTATAATAAACTATTATCAAATGTTATGAAAAGCGATGTTAGCAGTAGTAGAAATAACCAATTTTTGCGGTTAATGTAACCCATGAATAAAAGTTGTTTCAACGGCAATAAAAACAGTTAACCTGATCTGATTTTTTGGGTTAGTGTAACCTAATAAATTACTATTACCTCAGATTCAAACCATAACCATATTTTTTTGGTCACTATAACTTGTCAGTTTTTACAGTGCAACTGCGCCAACCATACCTAACCGCAGCAATAGTGAACACTATCTTTTAAATAACAACAACAAACCCACTGCATGGAGCATAATAAAAATAGGTTCTAAAACAGTTTCAACTCTCAGCTTATTCAATGACCACGTAGCCGTGACTTAAGGTGCGTCTTATAGCGGCTGCTATTGTATATGGGGTGTATACTTGTGTATATATGTTAGTGATGATAGCGCTTTAAATGTTGTATACTCAGTGATCATATATGAGTCATACAGCGGCTGCTATTGTGTATGTGATGTATCCTTGTGTATGTTAGTGATGATAGCGCTTTAAATGTTGTATACTCAGTGATCATATATGAGTCATACAGAGGCTGCTATTGTGTATAGGATGTATCCTTGTGTATGTTAGTGATGATAGCGCTTTAAAAACGTTTGTCCGATCTCGTAGAGCTGAGTCCTCGTGATTCAGTCTTATATTACGCTGAGAGGGGCTAGCAAGAAATTATACCGCCCCATGCTAGGTATTTCTAAATTAGTGTTTAACATATAAAAACATACCCAAGGATTTCTTTTTCTTCATTACCCTTTTAATTTTCCTGTTGAAATATAGAAAAAGCGATTTTGATACAAAATAAGGAAAAATTAGCAGAAGGCTGCTGTTGGCTAAGATTATTTTATTCTTTAAATTGTGAAAGACTTTGTATTTGTTGATGCCAAGACCATGTGATCATTATCGTGACTGAAACATTGATTAGTGAAGCATTGACTGTGAACGTGACCTTAAATGATCGTTGCAATATCTGTTACCTGACCGTGACAACATCTGTTACCTGAACGTGACAACATTTGTTACCTGACCGTGACAATATTTGTTACCGGACCGTGACAATATCTGTTACCTGACCGTGACATTATCTGTTACCTGACCGTTACAACATAACATGTGTTACCTGACCGTGACAATATGTGTTACCTGACCGTGACAATATCTGTTACCTGACCGTTACAATATTTGTTACCTGACCGTGACATTATCTGTTACCTGACCGTGACAATATCTGTTACCTGACCGTGACAATATCTGTTACCTGACCGTGACAATATGTGTTACCTGACCGTGACAATATTTGTTACCTGAACGTGATTAATACAATGAACGGCATTACCAAGACTATGAACATAATAAAGATAATGACCATGACCATAAAACGATATGATCATGATTAGGACAGTAACTGTAGCTGTGACTATGCAGGGCGGACCCTACCTTTGACCTTGACCATAATTGCAATTGCGACTCTGACCCAAACCTCTAGAGCTTCAAGGCATTAGATGAAAGGAAGAGACAAAATAGTTTTTCTAAAACGAAATCAAAATCTATTGAGCGGAGTAAAAGAACAACCAAACTTTCGTTGTCGAACTCGCAATACCCGCAGCAGAATGAAGAAAAGAAAAAAAAAAAAAAAAAAAGGTTAATATGGGCCTCGAACTAGGTCCGTGCACACGAAAGTCAAAAGTTCTACCATGAAGCCACACTCGCAGTACGCTTTCACTTTCGTCTACGGTCCAGAACTTCCGTCCACAAATTTCGGTCTACAACCACCACAGGTAGCCCAAGCTCCCGTCACGAACGAATACTAATTAGTGTTGATTTAAAAAGGATTATATGGAGACTTTTGAGATTTCGATTTTTTACCTTAAAGTAAATCTCAATAAAATTTAATGAAATATTCACAGTGTCTTGGTATCATTCTTTATAATCTCTGTCTGAGTCTCATCTAACTTCGCTCACCATCACCCGCCCAACATATAAAACGGAAAGGTTGGAAGCCAAAATGACCCTCGAAAGGCTCCAGTTCACAAAGATTTTTACACTGAAATATTTTCTCAATCAACATATGCACGTACACACGGCCGGGGGAATAATTTTTCAATCGTTTGATCGCCATCAAATCAAAAGTTTTGCTTTTCATGAGCCAGTAGTTTGCTTGTTACACGACACAACCACCAAAATAGGCCATTTTATCCGCCGGGATCGAAAGTGTGACCTTGGAGGGTCATTTTGAAGCCGTCGCTTCCAACCTTTCCATTTTATAAGTTGGGCGGGTGATGGTGAGCGAAGTTAGATGAGACTCAGACAGAAGATTATAAAGAATAATTTCAAGACACTGTGAGTATGTGATTAAATTTTATTGAGATTTAAGGTAAAAAAAACGAAAGCTCAAAAGTCCCCATATAATCTTTTGTAAATCAAGACTAATTAGTATTCGTTCGTGACGGGAGCTTGGGCTACCTGTGCAACCACTTCCGTAGACATTTCACCACCACGATACTCATTAAAAAGAATAAGATCGAATAGCTATCGGACATTTTTATCGACTGGTAAAACTTATTCGTTGTTTTCTCTACGTTTCTTTAAGATTATTTTCATTTACCTTGAAATGCAGATAAACAAAACAATAATCGAAACTGCAACTGTTGTCCCCACACACGATACTGCAACTTGAATGACAAAGCTATCATTTTGGTTCAAACTGCCATTTTTACTGTTACCGTCTTTCTCCTTGTTATCTTTGTCGCCATTGTTGTTGCTGATGCCATCTTCAGAGTTGTTGCTTGTGTTTTTTTGACCAACATCAATGCTAGAATTCGTTACTGTTTCCTAGAAGTTTTGAAAAACAAATAAATCTAAAAGCAAATTTCAGTATGACCAGAAAACGTATCCAATAACGCACCAACTTGTTAACTCCAATTGACAATTGAAGTTATTCGAGCATTTCACAGTTTAAAATATTTTTGCCGCTTTGTATGCATATAGGAAATTTTCCGTCAAGCCTCGTTCACGAGCTGTAAAATCAAAAAAGTGTAAACAAAGCGGAGCAGCGGGCAAGCCTGAATAATGATAAGAGAATCATTTCAAACTGTAAAAGAGTCTATAGACTATACTTACTAACTGAAAAAGAAAAGGTTTCAATGTTTCTAAAATTTATTTATAGCTTTATCCATGTGCTATATTTCATAAATAATCTTTATATTATTGCTAAATGCGTTATATGTCTATCGACTTGATAAGGAAACAAAAATAATTTAGTTAAGATCGAACAAGGACGAATTAAACGTTTATTTTATTATTATTTTTTTTTATTTTATTTGCTTCGCCATGTACATGAATACGAGGTCTGTTCCAGCACTTGTTTGTTTCATGTTAGGTTGTTGGAGATAATTACTCCTAGGTTGCGCTCAGATAAGACTACTTCTAAAGGGTTGCCCTTAATACTGTATGACGACTCAGTGGGCTAGGTTTTTCTGTTGACGATCTGGTGCTTGCCCTTACTTTCGTTGAACTCGAGACCAGAGTCTGATGACCATGTGTCCAAACGATCCAGGTCGGCTTGTAAAGAGTCCACATCTGCAGGCCCGCTAATTTCCCTGTACAGTTTTGTGTCGTCAGCAAACAGGGCTACATGGCTTGCCACACCAGCATTCGGAAGATCGTTAACGTACAGTAGGAATAATGCTGGCCCAAGAATGGAACCTTGAGGTACTCCTGATGTAACGGGTAGCGGATCGGATGCTGCACCGAGCGCCGTCACACGTTGGCGGCGGTCAGTTAGATAAGAGCGAAACCACTGTAGGAGGTTACCACCAAGCCGAACTCGCTCAGTTTGTGTAGCAGACTGCGATGGCACAATTTATAAAACGCTTTGGACATGTCCTATTACACCACGTCTATTTGCAAACCATTGCCCAGCATTGAGCCAATGTAATCGAGCACCTCTAAGAGATTACAAGTGCATGGATTTTCCATTGCGGAACCCACGTTGACAAGACCTAACAATCTCGCATAACCGGTCTTTGAAGCTATCGAGTAAGCACCTGTCTAGGCCTTTTGAAACGAGTGAGAGAAGTGAAATCGGGCGGTAGTTCTCCACATGCTCGGCTTCAGCCTATTTAAACACCGGAACAACGCTTGCTTCCTTCCGCTCCTGTGGAACAATCCCTGTTCTGAGCGATTTATTAAATATCTTGCAGAGGGATGGTGCGATCTCTGTAGTTGTTTCTCTGAGCAGGCGGGCTGATATTTTGTCTGGGCCTGTTGCCTTGTTAAATCGCGAAACCCTCTAGTACGGTCTGTATTTCAGCAGTGGTGAGACATAGCTCGGATATAGTTGGTGGATATATTGTATGGTCCAGGTCGTCATCGTATCATCAGGTTAGTCGTCAGTCGAGAACACAGATGTAAAGCATTTGTTAAAAAGGTTAGCTTATTTCTTGTGGGTCCTCAGTTATAGGTCTACTTGACGACTGTGTATCAGATTCAACCGTTGCGCTTGTCGTCGTAGGAGCAGATATAAGATTTGGGAGGTTGCGAGACTTCCAGTTCTGTTTCAGGATGGACCAGAAGCGCGTTGGGTTAGTGTTTTTTTTCGACTTAAGGGAGCCGAAAAACTCATTGCTGCGTTCTCGGAGCATGTGCTTAATTTCTGATCGTAAGGCTTTGAACTTTTCTCTAAGGTAACTTGTAGGGGATTTTTTCATCTTTTGCCTCACCGAAGTTTTCTTTTTAATTAAATTTAGTATGGTGCCGTTGATCCGTGGGACAGGGTTCCGCCCTTTCAGCATTTTGGATAATAATTTATTACTTATAGGGCGCAAATTCGCATGTGAATATGATCAAATGCGCCTTACAATTCATAATAAAAAT
>JAOBBB020165188.1:0-12296 GCA_025331005.2 Zoanthus gigantus
AAAATTTGTAAAAATTCAAGTAATTCAGGTTTTTATGCTGCAAGTTGAATTTAATAAAGATTATTATTATTATTATTATTATTATTATTATTATTATATTCTACTGTATTGGACAGTATCATGATTTATTATGCTGTATCTTGCTGTAATGTACTATAGTGAACTGTGTTGTGCTACATTCTACAGCATTGCACTGTGTAGTACTATATAATGCTGTATCTTGCTGTAATGCACTGTACTGAACTGTGTAGTGCTATATACTGTATTGTGCTGTGTTGTACTGTATCATGCTTTATTACGCTGTATCTTGCTGTCAATAATAGGTTGTATTGAGCTGTGCTGTGCTATATTCTACAGTATTGTACTGTCTTGTACTGAATAACGCTGTATTTTGCTGTAATGTACTGTATTGAACTGTGTCGTGCTACATTCTACTGTTTTGTACTGTATTCAAACCAAAGATTTCTTTTCAGGGATGTCCTTTTAAAATTATGTAATTTTTGATATTGAAATAAAAAAAATAAAAGTTATAGGCACTTTCTATAGTTAAAGTACATGGGATAATGTACGTAATGCATACCCTGAGAGTTTCTCGATTGCTTTCCAACTGAGCCCTAGCTTCATCCTCTTCTCGCTGAGCCTTGATCTGTCTGTCCCTCTCCCACATGTCAGCATACATCTTTTCTACCTCTTGGTCTCGTTTTTTTAAGCTTTCTTTAACCTTGATTTGAGCCTCTCTCTCAAGACAAACTGTATCCTGGTGTCGTCTTGACAAAGTTGCTCTCAGCTCCTCACACTCATCTCTACAAACACATGAATGGAATGGACAATATTACAATGTTTTAAATTCAGGGTGCATTAATAAGTCAAAAAAGAAAAGTGTGGTTGAAATTTAACTAAACCTTGATGATGAATATTTTAGATGTTACCATTTTGCCAAACAACTAAAATTAATGTTAGTTGTAGCTATAATTTACCTCCATCTTTGGTCAAGTTTTTCCTCCACAATTTTCAACCGCTCTTGTTCGCGCTTGTCTTTCAGGAACTTAGCTCTTGCCCTCATTTTTGCTTGCCTTTCTAAAGTAGTTTCTTCTTTTGCCTCCATCTCCTTGATATAAGCTTCCTCTTCTTTTAAAAGCAATTCTCTTAGCCTGGTAATGAAAGGGGAGAAAGATAACTTAAAAGTCTGATTATTTATACCAAAAGAAGACTTTTACTGCATATAAATCCCCACAACTGCACAGTTAACAAGCTTATAGAGTTTTACTTTATCCACCTTGAAGTCAATGGCACTGATCGAATTCATATATAATGATTTAGTATATTCTTTCAAACAGTCAATAATCGATTCTATCCTAACAGTCCAACACCACTTCTTATTACTACATACTATCAATCAGTCAATTAATCCAATTTTGATCCGGGTTTATCCCCATAAATGGGGGTGGCCAGATTAACCCCACTCTAACAGCAATCTCTTCAACTCCAACACTCCTCGCTTGATTCATGGTATCCTCCTTCTCCAAACCAACACTCTTGCTCTGTTTCTCCACTTGCATCTTCCACATCTTCTTTGGTCATCCTCGCTTCCTCTTGCCCTTCACTTCAAACTCCAGTGCTTTTCTCAAAACATGCCCATCATCCCATCATAGTTAAAACCTTATATTGTACTATGAATTTTGGTAACTATTAATGTCAACTTTTGTAGTGATTGCATCAAATCTAGCCTGTTTTAGCCACTTAAAAAAAAAATCTGTTTCCAAGGCAACTGCTGACTCCATCGTCAGTTCATTTGCTGTGATAAAATCTACCAAATCTCCAACTTTCAGGGAAATATCATTCACTATTCAAGAGTTTTTTCATAATTCGTCTGTTTTAAAATAGTTAAAATCAAGGTAAAATTAATAAAATACTGTAGTTTTCCCGATGTTTTCGAACAATATTGTTCATCTTAAGGGTAAAACTGGAGATGAACAATTTATTGTTCGAAAACGTTTGGAAAACTATTTTACTAATTTTACCTTGATTTTAACTATTTCATTCAAAAGTTATTACATTAAATGTGTTAGATTCAGAATAATTTCCATAAATTTGGTGCCATTTCTATCCAATACTTTTCCATTTTCCTTAACTTTCCTCAAAAATTCATAACTCCTGTTTCTCCTGATGGATTTCACTCATTAAAGCACGAATTTTTTTTTTAAAAAAGAGATCTATTGATTTACAAAGCATTTTCAGGGAAATCTAAAGCAATTCAAATTCCCTAATATGGCCGACATTGGTAGATTTTGCTAGATCAGTAGATGGTATAAATATGGTATTTTTGAGGGTAAAGACATAACATTATAGCACTGGTATCCGACTTCATCTGGTGTACAATGCCTTTGATACCAAAACTTGTAGCCGACCTCGTGGTCATGTTAGCTACAAAAGAATGTCAGGTTTTGAGCTGAGAAAAAAAAATGCGCCAGAATCGACCATAAATTATACTTCTACTCAATGCATACAAATGAAAAAAAAATGCATCAACACATAATAACATACAAACTAAGCTTTGAAAAAAATAACTCTTTAAATGTTTTATTCAAATATGAAATGAAGTAAGCATCAAGGGAGTGTGGAAAATATGTCCAAATATACAATGATTGGGTCACACCAAACATTTGATCGAACAAATCAGCACATACCGTTTTCAAGCAGCCACTGAATTGCCTGACATTTCCCAAGCACACATGCCCAGTGGATTAAAGGAAATCGGTAACCCTCGGTTGAATCGGGAACGTCATCATCTGGTTGCCATCCAGTTTCTAAATATTTCTTGACCGTCTTTTCAAATACTTCCATATTCGAGGTTGTGTCACTACTTCGCAGATCGCTGCAGTTTAATAGGGCAATCAAAAGCTCGTGGTGTTCACTGCAAGGTTTTCGAGCATCACAAAACGGTGTACAAAGTTTCTTCGACATTTTGACTATTTTAAAGCACCATAAATCGAAAACTTTCCCAGCCCACAGTAAATTGTCGAAAAGCCCGCTCTTTTTGTCAATAAACCAAGATGGCGTCCAAAGGTAACCGGTGCTATAGTATGTACTGTATGAAGTGATAGTTACAAGAATTTAGAGATTAATCAATTTTTTTAATCTTTATAGAAATAGATCTTAGAAAGAAACAATTACGTACTGTATAAAAGTTATTCATTTAATGGGTAATTTATATAATAAAACAAAAATTGAACTCTCAAATCGAAAAAAAGAACCTGCATGTATGTTCGTCTAAAAGTTTCTCAGTTGTTGTTATGTTGGTTATGAGGGTTTATGGGCGTTACGCCTGCCGAATAACTTTATAGAATTGTCAAAAATGTGACTTCAAAGGCAACTTTGTTCTTTTTTACCAAACATTCAGCGCTATTCCTGTCTTACAAACAAGTTTTATCATTTGCGAACGTCGTCTAACTTCTATTTACTAGATGTAGCTCTCGCTAAGTGACAACGAGCAACAATCAAATTAAACCCCCTATACCTAACTTGCGTGACTGTCAGAAAAGCATAACGGAGTCTCCACGTGGGAGGAAATCTGCTCGGCGCAAGATCGCTAGAAAATTCAAGAAAATAACCCTCAAAACTTAATTCAAAAGTTTAATAATACCACCAGGTGATCTCTCCAATAAATGAACAGACCATAAGCAGCAAAATGCAAATAAAAAAAAGGTCGAAAAGTACTCGAAATACGACTGAAAAACTCTAACTCTCGTCTGCACATGTGAAAAATCCGAGGTCGCTGGAGATGTCGCCAATGACGTTTCTGGTCAGCTTATTGTTACCTTACCTTACTGGCTGAGCAGACAAATTTATAACTTTATATGTCAATAACAAGCAACCTTCGTTTAGTGTAAAAAATCCGCGCCTACAATTGGTCAAAATCGATCATGTGATTTCAGTTTATCTATCACTAACCGGCAAGACCGTGCGGTTACCTTTGTTTCTTGCCTTTTAAAATAACCATGGCCGAGTCTTCAATGAATTAAAACCATGGCCGCTGAATACATTGAACTCACTTCCCAAAGGACTGCTGATGAATTCTAAAACAAGGTAATTTTTTAAATTTCTTTCACGGTTTGGCAAATTTCATTGGATACGTCGCTACTTGCTCGTGAAAACTATCTTCTTTGCGTTAACTTGTTATTACTTTTAAAAGTTCTATTTTTTAAATTTTTTTTTTCATGTTCACCTTTTTGTAATTCTGTTTGAATTAACTTACGCCCTTTTAGTTATATACTTATTTAATTAAGAGCTAGGTTCTTGTTTGTTTAAACTCTAATACCTCAAGTTCGTCGTTAAGTTATGTATCGTGCCTTGCAATTGCAATGCAGTGAACGTCAGATTGCACATTAAAAGTTAGTTACTTTCAGTTCGTAGTTTGTTTACAAATACACCCACTTGCTGGCAATAATTTATAATGAACTCGAAATTGTTCTTAATGCACTCAGCTTTGCTTCGTGCACTATTCAAATTTCTGGGTCATTATATTGCCAGCGGGAGGGTGTATTTATTTGTAACTCACATCATAATACATTATTTTTCTAATGTCATGTGCGCATTGGCTGATGGGTTTGGCCGAGTAGTTCCCAGTCCTTACTGGGGGCATCTTTGCAATGCCATGGTTTAATTAACTCTAAGTTCTAAAGTTTGACCATTGTTGTACAAAAAGCTTTAATTTCCTAGGTGATGATCAAACTTTTCAGTGTAGAGTTGATTAAACCACATACAAAATACACCTAAGATACAGTTAATTGAACTCATTACTAACTTTGTACATAAATTCAAATTACTTTGACAGCTTCCTTCTCAAGTTTTATTCTAGTTTTGCAATATTACATTATAAATAGACATGCATTAAAAGCCTATTATTAACCCTTTGTTTAATAAATAAAACTTTGGATAGTCCATTCTGACAGTCCGTGGACTGATGAGGCCTAGGGTCTATGACCAATCTAAGGAGGGCAGAAAACAGTGTACTTGATTCCTTAATATAAACCCCCTAGATACATTAAACTATGGGCATAAACACATCTTAAAGAATAAAAATACAGTAGTACGAAATTATATAAATAAAACTCTAATGATAGCTTTTTAAAGCATATATTTTTAGGATATAGTCCATTTTGATAGTCCATAGACTGGGGGTCTATGACCAATCTGAGGAGGGCAGAAAACAGTACTTGATTCCCTAATATCCCTTGCGAAATGAATTCCTAGGAAATCACAAGAATTCCAAACTATGCAATTAAGCTTTCAGTTAATAAGCTTGGAATTCTTATAAATTTCTGGGAATAGAAAGGTAGGATTCTTTCTAGGATTAGAATCCCTAGGAATTCCTAGGAATTCTAATTTATGTTAATGAGAGCCATTAAATTGAAGAAGCTTCTGCTTGGAATTCTTGGGAATTTATGGAAATGCAAGTGTACATGCCAAGTCTTCTCATTAATTGTCTTTTATTAGTCACTTTAAGATAAAGTTTTACATCGATATTTTTAAACATGCAATTTTAGTTTTTAATTAATAAAAGTTATCTATAATCTTCTAAAAAGCTTCACTGCACAAAACTAAAACTAATAAATGAGCTCTAAATACTCTATAACTTCAAGCCTACATATGCATACTGTTAACAGAATTATTTAGAAATAGTTTATATGTAAAATCTTATCTGCAGTAAGAAGTTCAAAGCTTAAGCTTGCGGCCCAGAGCATGTATATTTCAAATTAAAATTATAGAAATAGCCAAAAATCCAGATGAAGAAAGAATCCAAATCAGGGTGACTCTATTTGGAGAAAACCATGGAATGACTGAATGGAACAACAGGATGGAATATGACCACAAACACTAAAAGATGGAATTCTGAAAAAATAAAAAAAAGAAAGGAAAAAACATGACAAAAATAAAATAATACATGAGAAAATCTGAGAACTAGACACTCTAAGCCTTTTTTTAAAAAAAAAATTCTAATTCTAATAGTTTATTAAGCAAAGTAATTTAATTTGATTGTTTTGACTATCATGAGATTAAACATTAAGACTCTCCAGTATTGGCTAAACTATACTATAGTTAAAATCCCTAAAAAGAGGAATTATCTCCATTACCTGAGGACTATGGTTTCTAAGTAAGTTAAATTGCCTTGTTTAAGAGCAAGGGCAAAAATGAGTATTTTTAGCTGCGTCTCCCACTCTACAGTTTCTCTTGCCATTTATAGTACATGTGCTATAAAGTGCTAAAATCTTCATCACTATCTTCAGAAGAAGCGGGAAATTTTCGGCTGCATGTCAGACCTAATTCTCCACCGACTGTGTTCATTCGCATTCTGAAATTGAACAGAATTCTGTTATGCGAAATTCTTTATACAAAAAAATGTAATTTTGGAAGTATTAAGAAACACATAAGTACTAACTTATGAAATTTATCATTAAGTTTTGGGTTTGATGAGACAATGTGTTCTTTTGGTCTGATTGAGGCATTTTATGTCAACATGATGACAGATCATTCTGAGGCACTCAGCACACACAACAACATTAGATGATTTGAGATATATCTTGGTAATGTCATGGTTTTAAGCTATGAATTTAAAATAGCTTTAAACAGTTTTTACAGTGTGGTAAATAGAGGGTATTACACAGTGGTGCGAACATATATATTTAAGTTTATCTTCGAGTGGAAAAAATGTGAAATCCTTTGTCCATGAGACGATAAACTTCGTATGTTCAAGCCAACGTGTAATTTTCTTTTTATTACATAGATATGAGTGTTTCAAAAATTACACTCATTTTAAAGTGTTCCAAACAAAGGAATGACGTCAATGGAGATATCTTCACTAGTGAGGATATGCAAAATGTCACTCGTATCCCGGATGTAGTTTCATATGAAATATACGAGTGGCATAATTTACAGTAAAACACTCAAATCTATGTAAGAAAAACTTACATAAGAAATAGACCGATGATTAAATTTAAAACTGAAATCATCCGGCAAGCCTAACAGATGTGTATCACTTACACTTAATCTTGTACCCAATCTACAGTAGGTCAAGATATGGAGCCTTAAACAGTATCACCTTTAGCAAATGTGTCATAATCAAGAAATAGAGATGATTACAGAATATGTTTTTGGTCAACCAGAAAAAAGAACACAGTTTCGGATGAAATAGTTTGGATTTTCAAAAAATAAATACTAAAAATACATTGTCTTTACTCAACTAATTTTTAGTTTTCCTGTTTCATCTCTGTTTTCATTTTATCCCAATTCTTAGATTACCATCAGTGTCATTTTCAAAGAATTCACATGATAAACATTGATCATCTGCTTAATCACTATTAAAGTAATTGCTAACATCTCTGTCATATCATTTTTATCATTGCCCCTATTACCACCCAGTACCACCACCATCACTCTTCTCATCATCATCAATGTCATCATCATTACTACAATCATCAGCAACACCACCACCATCACCCTGCTCATCATTATCATTGTCATCAGCAGCAGCATAAGCAACATTACCCTCCTCATCATTATCATTGTCATCATCACCACCACCATCACCATTGTCATAACTATCACTGTCATTATCATCAACAGCACCACCAACATCACCCTTTTCATCACTGTCATCAATTGTCATTATCAGCAGAACCACCAAAATTACCCTCCCTCCCATCATCATAGTCATTGTAATTAGCAGCACCACCAACATCACCCTTTTCATCATTACTGTAGTACCACCATCATCATCAGAACCATCATTATCATTGTCATCTTCATCAGCAGCACAACCAACATCACCATCCTCATCATTTATCAATGTCATCAGCACTACCAACATCACCCTCCTCATCATTATCATTGTCATATTAATCATCTGCTTCACTCAACACTACTCTTTTCGTCATTATCATGAACAGCATCACCAATATCACCCTCCTTATCATTATCATTGTCATTATCTTCGGCAGCACCACCAACATCTCCCTCCTCATTATCATTGGCAAAATCATTGTCAGTGTTATGGTCAATATCTCTGTTATAACATTTTCTTCATTGTTCCAACCATCACCGTCATCAACACCACCCTTCTCATTCTCATTACTGTCATTATCATTACGACCACCATCATCAGTACCACCACAACCATAACCCTCCCCATCCTCATCATAACCAAATCGGTAGCACCAACACCATCACCTTCGTCATCATTATCATCAGCAGCACTTCACCTTTCTCTAACTTATTGTCAAAAGTCATCAACATTACCATCTTTAGCAGCAGCACCACCACCACCATCATGCTGCTCCTCAACATTGTAATCATCGTTATCATCATCAGCACCATTCTCATTCTCCTTATTGTTATCTCCATAACAACCATCATCATCAGCACCACCACAACCATTACATTCATCATTCTCATCATTACCACCATAATCAGCAGCAGCTATATCATCACCCTGCTCCTTATCATTATCATCACCAGTGCCTCATTGTTCTCCTCCAAATTTTCGTCAAAAGTCATCATCATTACCATCATCTTTACCACCATCACGCTGCTCATCCTCATCATTACCATTTTGTTTGTCAACAGCACCTACACCATCACCTTTCTTATAATCAGCAGCAGCACAAATTCTCCTTGTTATCATCACTGCAACCACCATCATCAGTACCACCAAAACCATCACACTCCCGTTCTCATCATTACCACGAAAATCAGCACCATCATCATTACCCTGCTCCTCAACTTTATCATCATCAGCAACACGACCATCTACTTCCTCCACATCATTGTCATCATCATCAGCAGCAAAACCATCACACTTCTTATCATCATTATTGTCTACCTTACCACCATCATCAGCATCACCATATAACCACCACGACTATCATCCGCCTTCTTTTATTCTCCTTATCATTATCAACAACATCAATAAGAATGCCAAAAACTAGCACTTAATCCTAGATTTTTCCATGTTTAAAAATGAGAGTTCATGACAATTTAAAGAATGCTTACAGCTAAATCGATTGGTAAAAGTGGCTCAGTATTAGAATGAAAGACTGAACAAGAGGTTGATAAAAACACCTCTTCTCTTTTAAGCAAACGTTTCAAACATGGCGAATAGAGGAAAGCAATACTAAGCTACAGAAGGAAAACATCGGGTACCTAGCTAATTTCGATATTTTGAATATATGAAATAACGAAAAAAAGTAATCATGATATCCTTTTAAAGTTTTTCTCTTGTTCACAAGCTGCAAAACACAAAATATTGGCAATCATTTTTTATTCTCATTTCAAACAAAGCTCACGATGACTGATTAGCAAATTAGTTTTAAAATAACAATTAATCCTGAAAGCATGCCATGTCTTCACTTACAAATGTGCTTTTAAAAGTTTGGTCCCGATGCCGTGTAATATGTGTCCACAGCTGGTCGTCTACAGAGAACAGTTAGTGATAGTAAGAGTAACAGATATAGTTTTGTGTCAGTTGCAGCTGTAATATAGAAGTAGGGAAATATTAGCAATAGAAAGAGTAGAGCAAAAGTACTAATAACATTTAATAGTAACAGTAACCAGTAATATATAGTTACAGAAGTTATACTATGTGGTACAACCAGTTAGAAGAAAAAGATCGGTAGTGAAAATTCTGATGTCAGTAACAAAAATTGAAGTACGTAATGTTATTTGTTATCATGAGCGACGAAGTTGCTCTTAAGTTGAAGTTGTTCTTAATTTTTTGTCTACTTCAGCCTCAATTTGTTCTTATTTCTGTGCGCGTTTTGAAATGATAACAAACTAAAACAAAAAGACAAGGCATAGAAAAACAATGCTGATCGTCTGTATTTTGAAGAGATCTATACCATATAATACAGTGAAGGACTAAAGTGATAGTTTGAGGTGGACTTGCAAAAGTTGTTGGTTAAGTAAGGGCTTTCCCAAAGGATGTGAATAGTGTCTTTGCTTTTTTAAAATTTGCAAGATGTTAGTGGACTGATCTGTGATGGGAAAGCAGTCAGACATACATTTCTACCGACAACCTGAAGAAACTAGGTGTTTGTATACGTGCGAGGCCTTAACCGTTTTAAGGTACTCATCGAATCTCGTCGAATGATGTCGAGATGTCTCTCCGACAGAGCAAGCTAATTACGAAACTAAACCTTGAAGGGGCTGAAAACTGTACAAAGAAGTGCTACCATACCTTGATTTCAGGTGTTCTAGATGAACTTTGAGGCTATCAGCATACTCAGTCTGTTCGTCTAGGGAACGCTGTAGTTTCCGCACGGTGTTTTCTTTCAAATCAATCTATGAAATAATATAGGAGAATTTGTTGTATTTGGTTGTTTTTATTGGTACACAACAAAGGATGACATAGACACAACTAGATTACAATCTTCCAACCCAGTTCCCAGGGTCCTCTCTATTCCTCCCTCGAGGAAGGAAGAGAGAGGGCCTTGGGAAAAAGATTGGTAATCTTCATAGTCCTCTTGTAGTTTGGCGTGTGCTGCGAATACTGTTTTTTGCGGTTTTATCTATTGGTTTTCCTTACTTTACTAGTTAACATTGCTCAGTTACTATGCTCACTTAGTTGATGGCTCCACCTGAATTTTTCTTCAACAGGATTTAATGGAGCCGAAACCAGTTGTAGAATTGCACACAATTTAGGTATCCTTCTGATGAACAGTAACTGTTTTGCTATTTTTTTCAGCAGTATTCTAGTTATGCTTGTTCAGATATCTATTTAATAACCTCCTGCTACCAGCCACATCTAAATGATAAAACAAATACAACAATTTTTATTAACATGTAAATAATAGTATTATTTACAAAAATAATTGCTCTTTGCATTTAGTTGAATAATTATTCGAGGCGAAGGCAATAAAACACACACAAAAAAAACAGCATTACATAAATATATTAGAGAAAATAAAAATTGGTATTTCAACGGTAATATTTACAAGAAGTTAATAGTAAGTAGAAAATATTACAAATAGGATTTTTTGCTTCAAATTGTATAATGAACGAAGCTAAATTGGCCAACAAAAATGATTACAGAGGTTTTCCTTGACACTTAAAATAAATAATTAATTTGCAGGAAAAACGGTCGATATGAAATTATGCTCTCATATAGTTCATGATCTCATCAAGATTAGATAATCATTTGCATTCTCTAGTACCTGAAGAGGAAGGGTTCAAGAGTTTTGAGTGAAACAGACAGACAATTCCAGATTTTTGTACCCGTGAAAATAAAAGAACGCCTGGAGGGTTCAGTTCTAATACTATCAAAGTGACAGTAGATAACAACCAAATCTTCTCCTCATCTGTTCTCCATTTACACAGAAATGATAATGAGATCCATCTACGAGAAAGAAGGTATCAGAGAAGGAGGCGACAATATAAATAACATACGGTATGCAAACGACACAGTGTTGATAGCTGACTCGGAGGAAAAGCTCCAAGCTCTTATGAACACGGTTGTCGCTGAAAGCGAAGCAAAAGGCCTATTCATCAACGAGAGGAAGACCTTCGTTATAACTTTCTCAAAGAGTGCAACACCACCATCGTGCCGCATCACAATTCACGACACAGTGATCAAGCACGTTGATGAATTCACATACCTAGGCAGCGCGCTCTCCTCAGATGGAAGAAGTAAAGCATCAATCAAGAAGAGAATCGGAATAGCAAAGTCGGCATTTAAGAAGATGGATGGGTAAGCTACTTAACAAAGTAAGTTTAAGTTTCGAAACCAGGTTGAGGATCCTAAAATGTTACATATGATCTACTCTTTTGTACTACGGGTGTGAAAACTGGACAATAAGCAAGCCAATGCAAGCGAGATTGGAGGCAGTAGAATTGTGGTTTTTAAGACGCATGTGCAAGATCAAATGGATGGACAGAAGTGCTAAGGAAAACGGGGACTGACAGAGCTCTTATAAGTACAATATACAAGAAAGACAAAAAGGTTTTTTCGGGCATGTCATGCGGAAAGATGGGTTCGAGAGGTTTGCTATTTTAGGGAAGGTACCTGGAAAGAGAGGACGAGGCAGACCTAGGAGAAGGTTCATGGATTTTATGTGCGAATCCCTTGGGATGTTGCACATTGAGGCTATTCATAGATCACAGGACAGACACGAGTGAATCATTTGTCGCCAACGTCCATTGTGACGGCACTATTATCATTATTATTATTACATACAAAAAGAAAAACCATCTTTAAACATTCAAAGTGACTCCCTAAGGGCTAAATTGTTTTTGTAATGTTAAGA
>JAOBBB020165268.1:0-12296 GCA_025331005.2 Zoanthus gigantus
ATTTTTTGCTTTATTTTATTATTTCAACAAATGTAACTGTATTCGTGTGGTAAATAAATAAACTGTTAAACTGTTAATATGAATAGGAACTCGGAATAAACCTGCAACTGCAACCGCAGACAGCTGTTTCGTCGTTTTTGGGACTCGTCAGTACGGTGTAGTAGCAAAGAATAAACGGTCAGCCCGAAGTGCCAATTGTCTATTCAAGCTCTAAGCTGTAACTTAATTCTGGGTCAACACATCATATTCTTTCACTGACAATCTAGGCTATATATACAGATTTACCCGGCCGAACCAAAATAAAAAAATAAATAAAATTTATGAAAGTCCAAATTACTCAAAACCATCATGTAGCTCAAAGAATCTGAGAGAGAAGTAAATGTCAAATGAATTCGAACTGCTTGGTTTTATTCTGAACGAGGTACATTCTTTTTTTTTCTTGTAGAATCAAACACGGAAGGAAAAAGCTCAATTTAGGATTTGATAAAGAATTTAGAGTGATCAAGTTTATTATGGGCGGGCGTGACTGGGGCAGTTGTAAGATCTCTGCTTTTCATCCTTCCAGGGTAAGTAAATGAGTACCAGCGTGTGCTGGAGCTAACCTGTGATGGATTAGTGTCCCGTCCAGGGGAAGTCAAAGACTCTCATCCGCTTAATACTACAGAAACTGGAGATAAGCGCCGGCTCCATGGGCCACCTGGCTCATAAGGGATTTAGCTAACTTATTCCTTATTGGAATATTACTTTAAAATTGCGCGTCTTTGTAAAACAATACACAAGGTTTGTCATTAGTGCATCGGGTTGCATTGAACATTTACTTATAAAATTCATAGTTTTCTGGTACTGTCTAGTATAACCAACAGTAACACTGACAAACATCCATGAAACCCCGATTGCATGATTGACCGTACATTGTAACGACAAAAGAAGTTCTTTGCACCTTTCCAGAGTCGAGAAAATAAGGTGGACTCATGGCCTTTTATTGGCTGCCGGAAATTTTGTGAAGATGTTTTTTGTAAAAAAAGATGACGTTCGACGAAATAGGCCGGTTTCCGAAGATTGTTTTAGGCTAAATTTGGATTTTGGAAGCTACAAAGATGTGTGGGAGGTCAGGGGGACATCGTGGAAGGTGTGTATAATGTTCTGATTGGTCTAGGGGAATGACGTACCGAATATCCGTCGTATTTCTCACTGCCCAGAAACGTGTGTATGTCTTTTGCATAGGTAAACTTTCGAACCTGGGTCTTATTGGTCCGTTGTCCTGATTGGTCTTACTTTAATTTAGCACCAACTTGGCAACAGTCAGTTTAACTAAGTTGTGCACGATGTGGTCGAAACCCAGGCGAATTCACTCATGGGCCTCGTAATCTGCACAAAATGTTGATGGCGTTGTTCTGACGGCGTACAATCAGCAGGAAAACCATTGGCCTTTTTGTTCAACTTGAGGAGGATGTTGACATATTTTGTCTCGAAAGATACCTGCCACACTTCGTGGACCTTGGTGATGTGGTAACCGAGAGTTTTGTGCAACTCGGTCGAAACTCGGGGTTACAGCAAATTACTGTCAATCAGATATTTGAATTAGGACCCTCTAGATAATTTTATCGCTGCTTGCCTTCGTATATTGTCTTCTATGTTTTATTCTATGCTCGGTACACCGTACTGACGATACCCAAAAAGACGAAACAGCTGTTTACCGTTGAGGATCCTGGCTTGTTCCGAGCTCCTAATCATATTGGTTCATTGTCAAGTTTGTAGTACATCAGCCATTCAGTTATTTCTTGTTTATGGTATTAAACATTAAAGTTTGTTTAAAATGCAAATTACTGTACAATCTCTAGATTGCAAAACAGTTTCTTCCTTCGCCGGGAGATCGAAAATCTAAGCCCATTTATCGAATGGGAAACGGACGCGCGGACAGGAGCGCGTCCATTTCCTCTTCCCAGTTTCCCATCTGATGAACGCCCTTGGATTTTCAATCTACCGGCGAAGGAAGAGAGTGTTTTGCAGTCTGTACAATCTCGTAAAATGACTCTGTTGACATAAACATGAAAATTTACATTTTGTAACTATTACAATAATTAACAAAAAATGTATATTATCTAATAAAAAACAGGTATTATTTTTCGTTGACGTGGTTTATTATTTTATCTTAGATTGTTGAATCCCTAAGTATCACCCAGAATGGCGTTTTTTTTTTCTTCTCGATCCTTGTTGTTGGTTTGGCTATGTTCCGCAAGAGCTGGTGAGAACCATTTTGGTATCACGGACATTATCTAAACCTTGAGGTCATTCCTCTTTATAAACCCCGAGCTTTTGATGGTGATGGCGAACGGGCAGCACCGTGTCAATGTCGAGTCATTGTTTAGTCTTCATAAATATTTTTGACGACATGTTCGGAGTCAATGTTTTCTTGACAGGTAATCGTTCGATGGCTCCTATCATTAATTTTTGTGGTCTGCCTTTTGTTTGTCCTGAAAATTCCGGGCTTGACTGTAATCGTGTTGTTAGGCTAAACGACCAATACGTTTGGTCCCCGGATTCCCCAGTTTTTTTTTTCAGCTGAGTTACAGGTCCCATATTATACTGAAATCCGGGTCAATAATACTCGATTTCTGTCTTGCCCAATATCATTTGAATGTCTAAACCTTTCCCTTGGTGAGCACTTCGTTGTCGTCCTCTCCTCTTCGTCTTGGCTGCCATCCTGGGTTAAAAATATATGCTTCCCTTGTTTGTTTTGACAATTTTGATCATACTGGGAGTTTTCCTGGTGGTTTTCTACCTCCCGCCTCCTTCTTTTCGATTCGTTCGACCACTCCATCTAACATACTTGTTATCCATTCCAGTTTCGAGACCGTTAGGGTGGCCTTGGGAAGGAAGAAGAAGAGGAACTCTTAATGATGGGTCGAGGACGGGTTCAGAAGAACACTATTTTTCAAACTATTGAGGATCAGCTAATTCATGCACGCCATTAATTTGATCACTGTTGACAGGTTGTAACAATTGGGCCGGTCGGTGTGGAGCACTGGTGGCTTGGAAGAGGGCTGTCAAATATGCTTCTTGACATTCGACGCGACAACTCATTTTGTTTTATATATTCAGGTGTTTAACATTGTACCATGCGGTTCTTCCAACTGCGGCCAAAGCTGGAGCGGCTAACGCTAGTAGGGGAAAGAGACTTCCGGTTCAATACCGCCTCTTTCTTCATCCTCCTTGTTTACAAATACGTCGTCCTTATGAGATGTGGTTTTCGGCATCATCGTCTTCATTTAGCCTTAAAGGTGTGTTTCCTCCTCCTTTGTTAAAAGTGGTCAATCTAAAAAGAAGATGGATTCCATGTTCCAGGAAGGGTGTTTTTATAGTTTTACCCCATCCACTCATTCTTTCTCTCCTCCTTTCTTGTCCTGGACATAGCGTCGTTTCAGGTCGCTAGGCAAGGGTGGGGATAGATCCAGGATGATATAAGGAGACAGGGTCCATGGGTTTCACAATTCCCCAGGAGGGTTGTGATCGTCCTCTTGTCTCTCTTTCCATTTCCATTTTTGCTTAGGTTGTTTAGGGCGGATCCAGATCATGGCAAACGTTACTCAAGCCACGGTCAGATTTTTACCTTTTTTTAAGAAATTCTAGATCAAATTTTTTGCAGGATATTAGATGAATTATTTTGCGTTACAATTGAAAAATTAAAAAGAAATAAAAGTTTAATCCTAACAAAATAATCGTATCACATCAAAACGCTGGAAATGGCGTTTCCAGGTATTGTTTTTTAAACATTTTCCGGAAGGGCTTACCCCCGGACCACTCTAGGTTTGGGTCTAGAAAAGGGCAGCCACGGTCAGATTTTGAGCTGGATCCGCCTCTGGTTGTATTGGCAAAGCGACTGAGGTCAAAGAAACTGTTGTAGCGACAGTGATCGATGTAACCTTTGGTACCTGTCGAAAAAAAGAACCATCACCCACATTTTGGTCACCAAGGGTCCCACGATCACTCCTACGGTGACCAAGATCGACGACACTGGTGATCAATTTCTCATTTATCAGGCGTAAATAATGACGTAGACAACACTACCAATTTGAAATGGTTTCACTATGGACGATGGTGAAGAGGCTTGTACCCTTTGCTTTTGGACGCAAACTTTTGCGTAGTATCTTTCAGGCTTTTACTTGTCATTGTGAAACTTCAATAAAAAAAGCTTTTCGGTTTACCATAATAAATCTTTAAAGCATGACTTCCCGGCGACTCTGGTGATAACCTTCATCAGAATAGAATTGTAAAAGGGGTGAGAGTGAGAGGGGACTTCTGCATGTCCGACCAAATCGCGGCCACCCATGCATTGATGGTCTATACTTCTGATCCTCAAACGTAAGATTGAAATCTTCATCGAACTGATTTCTGTAACTTAACACCTCCAACACTTGTTTCACCTCCTTCAAGGTTTTGTGACTGGCTTAGGCATAATGGAGCGGGCGTGGTTGGCGCAGTTGGTAAGATCTCTGCCTTCTAGCCACAAGGTCCCCGGTTCGATCCTTGGCTTTGCCGAGATTCGAATATTTGTGTGACCTTCTTTTCCGCCTAAGTTAATTCAGCTTTCCATCCTTCCAGGGTAGGTAAATGAGTACCAGCGTCTGCTGGGGGCTATCCCACGATGGATTAGTGTCCCATCCAATGGGAGTCAAAGACTCTCATCCGCTTAACACTACAGAAACCGGAGATAAGCGCTGGCTCCATGGGCCAATAGGCTCGTAAAGGATTTAGCTTTAGGCATAATGACGTGCTCCATCCAAACTACCAGGGTAGGTGAGTTGTGGTACCCCGCTTGGCGCGTTATCTCCTTATTCTGTGAAATTATTTTAATTTACTTTTCTCTTTCCTTGGGCCACGAAGCCTTAATTCTTCTCCACAGAATTATAGACACGATAGTCTGGCAAATTAAACCAATAAGGCGAGGTGAGTTTTGGACGTAGTGAGCCTTTATATAATCTGAAGAAACTGTCCTGTAAAATAATAATAATAAAATTGCAGGAATGAGGACGTTTCTATCTGATAAAATTTGCTCCTCTATATCTCGAAAACACATGACAAAATTATAACAAATTATTCCAATGAATTTCCTGATATGAATGATTTGAAGAAATTAAATGGCAGAAACGGGTTTAGAAAGATCGTAATTGCGTATGTCTTAAAGGTCAGGTGATCTCTGATGCGGTCACGTAAGCGGCGCTCAGCTCTGCCAGTGTAAAGAGAGCATTGAATGTAATAAATGTTATGATGCAATTAAAATAATCAGATACGTTAAAAGTGGATTAAGAACCTGCTACAGAAATGTGGTCAGTGAGAGACAAAAGAAAATGTGTGGCAGCATTTGCGAGATCAGCAGATAGTGCCACGGATGGTGTAAAATACCTTAAAAGCACGAAGACAGCCGTCGTTATTAAAATAAAAAAATGGAGTGTTGATTGTAAACGTTGTAGGTTCTGGGGTCTGATTTAAGTAAATGAAAATTAAAGTTTAATTATTGGTTGAATAGAATTGTGAGGGATGGAAAGTTAAGGTAAACGAGATGCAACTAATAGCAGCGCTACTGCTTGGAGTTGGCTCGGTAGTGGAAACTAAGTGAAGCATGCCTTAAGCATAGCCCGATCAACAATACGGTAGTTTCGAATGATAAAAAATATCACCTGTTAACCTTTTTAAACGGAAAAAAATTAATATCGTTAATGCAGACGGCTTGAACGTAAAAATTGTGAATTGTAAATCAGAATAGAATTGAGAGAGTGCTTGGAATGATACACACGTTTTTTTTATACAAAAATTCAGTTTATAGGAATTATACAAGGCTCAGATTTCGGAAATTTTAAGAAGTTTTTAAGAATTACACCGAGTCTCGCTCATTCGACCCGCGCAAAACATTCTTCTATATAATTGTTTTGTTTTCATGATTGTGGTGACAAAAAATACTAAACTATTTCCTTTTTGTTTTTTCCCTGTAGAACATAATTTTCTTGCAAAGTAAGGACTTACTTCAGCCCCCTCGATTTAGTGAGGATTGAAATCATACCTCTTGACATGCACCTCTGGTTTCATTGCTTCAAGAAAATGAAGACTTATTTTGAAACTATGTCTATTAATTAAGAATTATTTATGAGTTATATAAGGCTTAAAATGTCAAAATTTTAAGAATCGCGAAGTTCCGGAAAAAAGTACGATTCTTATAAAAAGAAAAGTGTGTAAGATGAAAACAATAAATATGAGTGAAAACAGTTTTTAGTTATAGTGAACACTGGTACTAGGATGGTTATCTGCAATACTGAGAGGGGAGGGGATAGAATTCGAGAAAAGTCACACAAGCTTCACAAATGAAGTCAAGCGAAGAATGAAAAGAATTGACATAAGCTTCCAAGTCAGGTTTATTGCAAAAATAATGCTGAAATGCACAAAGGCAAAATGTTTGAAATGTTCAGGTTTTATTTGGACCGAAGTATTGTTTAAAGGCATGCAGGAGCCCAGTGAAAGATTGTTCTTCAATAAAACCGACAAAAAAAATTGTCAACTTTCACCTACAAACTCCCCGTCTGCTTTGTCTTGTACATTTTTTGTTGTTAAATTAGCCCAGTCAAAAATGCTTTCCGATATAGCCCCTTTTCCAACTCATACTTGTCATTTTTATTAAACATCTGTGCTTGAAAAAATTATCCAAGTGGCAACCGCTTATTTTCAGAGGCACTGACGCAGATTTTTCAGGTTTCTATTTTTCCCTAGCTAAAAGAGCCATCCCACCAAAATTTGTACTTTAATTTGCAAACCTAATCAATATTTCTCGTTTTTAATTAAAAAAAAAAAAACATTTTTGTGGACGGTTGATATTTATGACTTAAGGGATTGGGCCGAAAGGATATTTTGCGATTACCCACAAGTCCGCGCAAGTCGTTACACAGCGTGTTTTGGGAAGAATTGAATTATTTTAAAATATCTAATTTTTAGACCTAAATAGAAGTGGAGTTAATAAGTTGGAAACACAGCCATGAGTACCTCACTCTTTAATGGCCTTATCCGACAAATTATGCATTCTGAGGAAAAAGTTCGAGAACGTTGCAACAAACTACGTGCATGTATGTCTTCTTTGCAATGTCTGGAAGTTCAATTTCTATAATTTTTGTTTCTCGGTGGAAAAGATAAGTTTTTCACATCGCTGTATAAAGAAACGTGACTGACGTTTCGGACGTTAGTCCTGTTTAAGTAAGATTTAAGACACGGTCTAAAACGTCAAAAATCTTTCTTTTTTGTGCATTACAGTATGTATAACTTTACTTTTCATACAACTTAATCTTGAGAAACACCGATACTATTCATCTTCACTATTCTACATTTTTATACATTTTTTGTTAAAATTTAAGTAAACGACGAAATTCAGAGCTACGAAAGCAAAATACAAGATGGCAAAGAAGAAATTAATTCACTTCAAGGAGAGTTAGTCATGGAAAATCAGTGTTTGGTTGACGAAGAATTGAGCCTTAAATGGTTTACTAATAGAGAGCAAACTCTACGCCAGAAGTTGCTTGAACTAAATGAATCGAAAAAAGTGAAGGAAACGAAAATGGTATGTGAACAGTGATTTAGTTTTACGTTATAAAATTATTGTTTGTAATAGCAATTGTGCCTTTTTAAAAGTTTGCATAATTTAAGACTTGATAGATTAAGATGACACTTCTGAACTATCTCAATTGAAAAAACTGTAAGTGTATTCGATTGAATATTTCTTTTCTTCAACAGTAACTGAATTGAATTTTTAATACTTTTTTTGTAGGAAGAGCTGGAAGAAGAATCCGGTTTAGAGAGGTAGAGTGACTTAAATACTTATATTTAAAATATAATTTAAAAATAATTTCTAAATCTTGCGAGGCTTGTACTAGGAAAAAAACTAACAAAAATTCATATGAAGAGTGATTAAACCACCCAAAGAAAAGAGGCCTTCAAAATGTTAACCGATTAAAACACTTTTCAGAAAATGTTCGTATTATATCTTGACATGTATACCGTAGTGAAAAGAATTTTAGAACTGACGTTTCGGACGTCCTTCGTCGGAGTGACGACTCACATTCACTCACATGCAACCCAAGCTCAGTGTTAGTGGTAAAAAAGTTAATTAGTAAGGATATTTTCAAAATGTTATAAGACTTTGTATGGGACACGATCGACCGCAAATATTTGAATTTCCCATACAAAGGCTTACAAAATTTCGCAAATGTCGTTACTGATTAATTCTGTACCACCAACACTGAGCTTGGGTTGCCTGTGATTCACTCCACATTCATTCCGACGCATGACCATTTAGTCTTTTCACTGCAGCGTACAAGTTATCAGTTATAGATTACGCAGCATTCTAGTTATGCCATATCTTGACATGCTCAAATCTTTCCTTTTAGGGATAAATTTGAGAGAGAAACCGAAGAGTTTGTTTCCAAATATGATCTGGCTGGTCACGGTCAAAAGAAAAGGGATTGTCAGTCAAATGAAAAATTAAATCTCCTTAACGAAAAGGCACAAACTCTTACTCTTGGTAAGATGCAGTTGAATCATGTGTATACATTCTTTCACTGTTGAATGATAAAACATGAAGGCAATGTTCATCTTCTGCAAGGTGACTGGGCAGCCATTGTAAAGGAAGAGCGAGGCAGGGGGAGAAAATCCCTCGTGAAAATAATTGGCTATAACTTGGTGCTCACTTAACTACTCTTGGAAAACACTTGGAATTTTGAAATTTTCTTCCAGGGCCATGGAAAACTTCTGAAAAAACAGATAATTTCCTTGTACTCCTGGAATTTGTGGAAAATATTTCATAACCAAAACCTGCAGACGTTTCTGGCTCATGATTGCATTTTTGGTGTTTTATGTAGACTCCATTTCTGTTGCTGCTATTGCTTGAGGCAAATTACTTGATATCATGTTGATTTTGCAGGGAAAGAGAGTTTGGGGTTAGCTCCTGAAAAAAATAAATTGATTTTATCCTAAAGGGGGCCACATTTAGTTCAGTCAGACTACTGGCACAATTGAAAAATATTTAGGTGACACCTTTTGTCAGATAACAGGTGTCAGTCCATCCATTGTTTGTGGTAAGTAGAACAAGTTCATTTTTCATCTCCATGTAACATGTGGGCCCAGGATTGATCTTCACGTATTCTTGAAACAATATTTAAGATCAGTTTGGAAATCATTGAGGGGATTATTGTCCTCCCTGTCCCCCCTTCCCCCAGTTTCACCTGCTCTTGTCATCAGGAAATCCCATTGATTTGATATTTTATATACACAGATTTGGAAGAAGCGAAAGTAAAAAAGAAGGAAGCAGAAAAGTTGAGGGTGGATAAAGTAGATCTGGAAGGAACTGTGGCCAACATGAAAGAAGACTACAGAGGTTTAGAACTTTCTTTTTCACATCTTTGGAATTCTGAAAATACAGTGTAGTTTTAGGGGCTTCTCTCAGGGGCATAGCGTCTTATTAATATTCACATGTATACCCGTGCGCACAGCTGAAATCTGGAAACTTTTTTAGATGGGTAAAATAAACAACTAACTACTGCATTTTCTGTTGCAAGTATTTATAAAATTAATTTAAAAACTTCCATAAAAATAAATGGAAATGGCATTTCGGAAACCCTAATTTTCTAAATTTTCAAGGGGAGCATGCCCCAGACTGCATTGTGCATACACCTTCAAAATCTCATCCGATACCCCCATTTCTGGAAAGGTATTTCAAATGTTAACAAAACAAGTCATAAACTAACAGTATAAGTCTCATCTTCAGGAGATAGACCTGAAAATTTCAGCTGAGGGGTATTCAAGGATTTCCAAGGTTTTCCAAGAACTCTAAGGGCCCATATTTGAAATAATCTTGCATGGCCAATTGTGATGTCACTCATCAAATGCGGTCATCTGAAATAATAAAAACTTGGTAGTGCAAGTATATCAATCAATCCAATTTTGATCCTGGTTTATCCCTGTAAACAGGGATGGCTGGATTTACCCAACTCTAACAGCAATCTCTCCAACTCCCACTCTCCATCTGGATCAATTCATGGCATCCTTTTTCTCCAAAGCAGCACTCTTGATCTCCTTCTCCACTTGCGTCTTTCACGTCTTCTTTGGTTGTCCTTGCTTCCTCTTGCCTTTATTCACTTCACTTGCTTAATTCTTATTGACAATTTGAAATATCACAATCAATGTTTGTATCTATAGTTCATATTTAGTTCAATTTTAAAAATTTTATTATCATTATTCTTATAATATTAAAGACTAAATAACTACATAAATATTACTTTTCAGTTCTAAATTGCAAGCTTGATGACTTAAAGAGTCATTCTAAGCAGTTGGAAATGGAGAAACAAAAGGCTACAAACAAGAAGGAAAATGATCTGGAGTTCAGAAGGTTTGTTTACTTAAGAAAGCAGTGTTAAGGCTCAGAGATGGTTGGAGCCAACAGTTATATAACCACATAGAATCAGGGACTGCGGAGCATGGACGGTGGGTACAGTCACACGTACCCTAGGATTGGTGGGGCTAAACTCCTGCATAGTGCAAGCTGGGGCAAGTTTTTTTTGGGGGGTCTGGGAAAGCATGAAGGGGAATATTTTAAAAATTTGAACTTCTGAAATTGCCAGAAATGTATTATTTCTGTCAATCTAAACAAATTTTGTCAAATTTTTCATCTTGGCAAAATAATTGGTGGGGCTATAGCCCATCCAGCCCTGTAGCTCCTCAGTCCCTGAGAATAACCCCCAACTTAATGTAAACTGAGCCAAGATTAGTTATGTTATTACCAGAACTACTTCAGTCAACTTGGCTTTTTAACCCTAAAGCCCTAAATATGTTAAATGACTTACTTCTAAACTCTCCTAACTAAATCTCATACTTTTTGTATAAGCAGTTTGGGAGAATTTGGCTTTTCATATTGCACAAAAAAAAATTACCCAATGAAACCCTTAATTCTCATTACCAGTGTATCATTTTCTATGAATTATGTTAGGAGAATTGAGAAGCTGATAAACTGCTTGGGATTGAAAGGGTTAACTAAAGGCACAGCAATATGAGCAACAAAATCCACCAACTCATCCCGCAACATTGCAGCGAAACAGGTTGAAAAGCAATGCTGTGCATTTTTCCACCGCGTACAAACTTGTCTTGCATCAAAATAATCTGTTGCAAGTTAAAAAAGTCTGTTGCAGAAAGTAGATCGTTCTACTTTTTGCAACAAAACTTGTAGATGCTACATATAGTACTACCACAAATCAACTTGTCTCGCAGCATGATGATGCTGCAAGCAATCACCTGGCCGTATTAGCCAATGAAAAACTTTGTGATGCTTACAAAATTGTGTTCAGTTTTACCAATCAAGGAAACATGTTAACTCCAAAATTCCAGCCCAAAGCAAGCTATAGAAGGTAGGAAACAGGAACATGGATTAACAATTTAACCCTGGGTTAACACTAATCGGGTTTTGAGAAACTGGGCCCTGGACTTTGCAATTCAGCCAATGGCTGGAATTGAATTTAAAGGTAAACCATGTTATTTTTCTTTCTGACCATTTACAGGTTGACAGCTGAACTTGAATCTCTGAAGAATAATACTATGGAAAGTGTATGTGAAGCTTTATCCCAAGAGCTTAGTGGACTGCAACAAGTATACCTTACAAAACAACTGCAGAAGCAGAAAGTATTACAAAAGAGACAACGACAGCACTACAAAGCACAAGAGAAACAGTGGAGCTATGGTGCTCCTGTGATGAGCACCACAAGATCACAGGCAAACCAGACTGGGCAGGAAAATGTATGTAAACGTTGAAGACTGTTCACAAATATTAATAGAACAGGTTTAGTTAAGAAAATAACCAGTATCATGGAGTTTTTGTTTTGAAAAAAATGAGATACTTCATTACTTGAGAAGTTGTGACCTCTGAGCTGAATGACTTAATAATAAAGTGCTGCAATCAAATTTTTACCCTTTGATTTTTTAGATGTATCACATAGATTATTCAATGAAAGAATAAAAACACCGTTTACCATTTGCAAATATCTGCATTAGTTCTGGAAATATTTAAGTTTAAAAAATGTGTAAAATATGCAAATGAGGCACCTGATGACGTCATACACTCAACCCAATTTTATATCAAGTATATAAATAGAGTTATCTCAGTCAATTTTCAGCACAGACCATTGAAACTTGTTAGGTTAATAGTTCTACAGGAAGCACACCTACGGCTATAAAAATTATGTTCCCATGGCAACTTACTCTTTTCCAGTCCCCAC
>JAOBBB020165342.1:5000-12295 GCA_025331005.2 Zoanthus gigantus
AATAACTGGAAATTTGTGACCACATCTGGTACGAAAACAGGGCCAATGCGTGAGAACTGCTGATGTCAGCGTGAGAGCCGTGAGATTGTATCGAAATGCGTGAGACTCGCGCTCAATGCGTGAGACTCGCGCTCAATGCGTAAGACTTGAGAGCTCTGCAACTTTGACCCTGGTAATGCAAAGTTTAAAGCAAGCTGCATCAATGTTGACACGAAAAAGACAGCTAGTAAATGCACGTTGGAATTCCCCAAAATTACACCACCGTCAACGTGGAAAGCTCACGTTTAAAGACCTGGTAACAAGCTTGAATATCACATTACAAAACCTCTCTGTTGTTTGCACTCAAATATGGTTCTCAGACGTTAATTTTAGCAATTCGTATTCTAAATCAAAATACAAATTTTTCATTGGGTAAAGAAAAAATTTCACAAATGTAGTACCCAGATAAAATATATCGAAGAAATATTTGACTCATAAAGAAATAAATCAAAAAACACCAGTCGGTTCATTCACTTTGTACAATAAAATGAAATAAAACAAAATCCTAAGACCTAGACTAGTTGTTTATAATCCTATAAATGATTTAAAGGCCACACTATAGCTGGAGATGATTAAAGCAAAACCGTGACCTTTACAATTAATTTTAAAACTCAAATATACGTCTCTTTGTAGAAAGCTTATAGCTTATCAACTTCTGGTTTCAATTATTTTATTTTTATATGTATATATCAGTAGTATACTAAATTTATTTGGTGGCTTTAAGCCAAAGCCATTGCATTTTTTCTTTCATAAATTGGAGTATATATATCTATAGACTATAATATAACAATCAAAAGTTACTTAAATTAGAATTCTTAAATATGCATCAATTGAAACAAATTTTGGCTATTCTTCATTGGTCTGCGTCACCACCGGGCTACAAGACCACTTTGATGTGGAACTGCAGCGCAGGGCTCTGAAATGTTCATGTTTTTGTCCGCTTCCAGCAACTCGCAAATCTAAATACTAGGAATACGGTTAGTCGATTCTGCAGACGAAATATTTCGTGTACAGCGTGCCGAAAGTTGTGAATCACGAGCGATGTATTAGTTTGTTCGTAAAAACGACTTTCCTCCAATGCACGTGAAACAACAATAAATTATGGCAGAAGCGTACAATACCCCGTTCCTCATTCCAAACGAGTGCGGAGGGAAAACATGAAAACGCCTGGTTGATTTCAACTTTTGTCTCCACCTCCAAGTGAAGAGCAATGAAAGTGTACATTCAACCACTGTCCTCGCTTTCTCTGCCACACTCGAGTTTCTTCTCTCTGTATAGTGTAGGGGACACCAGTGCTAAAGAAGAAGATCATTACTGTTAGTGAAAAGGACAGTTTCATTGCTACTGACAACAGTGAACGCAGATTCATTCTAAACAGTACTTAAATACCAGTAAGTACAAGTTCTTCTACTCTGAGCTTACAGTTGCGACTGTGTACTCTTTTTTTGGTAATAAATAATAAACTAAGTTTCATTTGGTTCCATTACAAACAACATTTTTGATATCCAACATAATTATAAACAAAGCCAAGTGCCTAAACGGGAACAATCATTCGATCAAATAACCAAACAAACAATCTATCGATTAAACGATCAACCCATCATCAAATGATTAACCGATCAAATAATCAACCGATCAAACACTCAACCGATCAAACACTCAACCGATCAAACACTCAACCGATCAAACACTCAACCAATCAAACACTCAACTGATCAAACACTCAACCGACCAAACACTCAACCGATCAAACACTCAACCGATCAAACACTCAACCGATCAAACACTCAACCGATCAAACAATCAACCGATCAAACAATCAACCGATCAAACAACGAACTGATCAAACAATCAACCGATCACACAATCAATCGATCAAACAATCAAGCAGTTGTAGCAACGATACCTGGAGATGTACTGTGTTAATCGAACGTAACAGATGCAAGCAGACTCGTCACTTAGGACATGAACATGAGGTGACAAAATGGTCGTGTTTATCGGTGTTGCTCGCTTGCTTAACACTGCAATACAACAGTAGCATCAGTAATTGCGTCAAACACTGTTAAGCCTTTTGTTTCCCTACACGTGACTACAATAAAGACAAAAAGACAAAGGCGCAACATTAGACCAAGTCCCAGTTTCCATTTGATTGAAGAGTGAAATCCAAATAAAAGCATGGAGGGTTCTTAGTGCTTATCAGGTGGTATAAAAGTCCCAAGCGTGATCAATGACGCAAATCTCCTGCCTTGAATATTTTGGGTTGGACTTCCGTTATTTTGGCAATTGCTAAAGGAAAGATGAACTCCAAAATGATTTTTTGGTATGTTTAAGTGCTTATATTAGACATTCCAAAAATAAAGACTTTAGAGCGATTCGCTGATCTATATTTTGCAAAAATCGTTACAAAAAGGGTTAGTAAAACCTACAGTAGGGCGCCATATTGCACTTTGATCGCGGGCTCAGAACAGTTGCCTCTGACGTCACAACGTCAAGTCGAAAGTTCACGCTCTGTTTATCAATGGAATTTCTTGGGAAATTATCAAATAGAGACATTCTCATTTCCATAAAGGCATATCTGTTTAAAAATTAGCTTCACAAAAGGATTACAGTTTGTCAAAAAGAATTGAACGTTGAATTATGATGTTGTGACGTAAGGTGCTAACAAGCGTCTCTCTTAGTCCTCATAAAGCAATTTTTTTTATATATTGAGAACGAAAAAACCAGGTGACATACGAACCCTGCGTCAATTTTTTGACCCAGTAGTATACAACAACTAAAACTTGAGGACGAAACAAACAGGTGGGAAGTCCTGCGTCAATTTTCTTCACCCACCCGCATACAACAACGAGAACTCGATGACGAAAGAACCACAAGGCCATCACAGGACGAAACTGAGCGTTTCCGCACACATATTTGTGACGGAAATGCGACCAAATAGTCAAAAAAAGATCTTGTACGCTTCAGACCGTCGGAAACGTAACGGAAACTTAAAGCTAACACAATCCCATCACAGTTTCGAAAAACGGAAATTCGCTTTTTCGTCCTTTGCATAGACTGAATGAAGTACGAGTAGATGAGGCTGACAGCTCCATTTGTTTTAATATTACCCAACCAATAGGATAACAAGAAGTTTAGTGAACAAATTTCCTTAGTAAAAACACATTTGAAAAGAAAAACAAACTTTCCCTAAAAGGAACTATTTAAAACAGACCTCTGGGACCGTGGACAATCAGAATACAGGCTTTAAAACAACCCACTAGTTGGTGATAATTAACACCGATATTTTACCGCTGATAAAATCACGTGACCGTTCTTGACCAACAGCGGCACGCGACTTCACATAAAAAGTAAATAAAAATGTAGTTATAATTTGGGAATACTCGTGATGACTTTTATCAAATATGACTTATTGTAAGATCTGGAAAACTTTGATACGGTTGCAACATAAAAACAGTGATTAAATAAAACCAGGGTTAGGGAAAGGGGTGATATCTTGTTAGTATCTACTCAATTATGCACAACTGGACTTACAATTATCGAAATAAAACTTGTGAAACTCCAATCCTTCAACAAGATTTCCATTGGTTACCGGCTCAAAGCAAGTCAAGTGTTGGTCTACCAGTTTACTATAAACAAATATTTATAAAATAGATAAAAATTAATACAAATATAAAGATTACAACTCCTACTACCACCACTACTGTTAGTACTACTGCTACTACTGCTGCTATTATTGCTGCTACCACTACCACTGCTAGCACTACTACTACTACTACTACTACTACTACTACTACAACTACTACTACTGCTATTACAACTACGACTACTACTACTACTACTACTACTACTACTACTACTACTACTGCTGCTGCTACTATTACTACTACTGCTACTACTACTACTACTACTATTACTACTACTACTACGACTACTACTACAACTACTACTATCACTACTAATGCAAGTATTAATATTAGTAATACTACAGAAACGTGTAGACGGATGCTACACAACTTTGCTGAGAAGAGTCCAAAATACCTCATAGAGAAACCACCCAACCCTCGAATAGATATACGGAGATTTGCCTTGACTAAGTAGTCATCTGATCCAATGCCGGCCGCAATTTGCCGGTCACTGTTTCTGTGTAAAAGACCAGCTTGCCTAAGATCTAATATTATGGATGATCAAACCAACGTGCAGGAAGCTCACATTTCCAGATGTCCTCAGCAGAGATATACCACCTGACGATCTGGGAATAGCCATGGGGGACAGTGACTACTGGCGTTCGGTGATACGCTGTCTCTCGCCATCTGTGCCAAATGATGATGGCAATTACTACCACTACTACTACTACTACTATTACCACTATCACTACTTCTACGTCAGATTCATATAACACATTTTCCATTTGGATATGCACCAATAGTGCACTTTACAAGCTTTTCCAAAGTCGACTATTGGGAATCTTGTCTGGTCTGCTACAACAGCTCATATTCATTCATATTTCGTAACTGCTCTCAGTAGAACAGAAAGACCACACAACACTGAGATCATTACTCTTTGTGAAAGATGTGTGTGGGTTCTTTTAAGTCTCTCGGTAGAGGTTTGAGAGTCCGGGCCTACGGTTTAACGTCCTTATCCGAGAAGTCTAGTACGTACAGACGGAGAAATGCATAGCGAGGAAAAGCGGCCCCCAAGGGCTGGTCTAACCTGAACTGCAATGAGTACCTGTAAGTTTCATAGTCGCCGGTAGTAATACTAGTAATAAGCTTCTGAGTCAACCGTATCACCTCCTGTTCACGAGCTGCAAAGGAAAAATCAGAAAACGAAATAAGCACTTATTATGGACCTTAAGCAACGAGGACGCGAACGCGAACGACAACGGATCAGACAAATCACATTTCTGGTTTACTCTTTTATTCACTGTGCAGGTCATTAGGGTTTGTTTCTTTGCTTTAAACTTTGTGAATAGAAAAACGATGGAATGTTTCTCCATAAAGCTAAACACATACTGAGAAAGTTTTTGTTGTTACGTCCTCGTAGTCTCGACAACTCTAAAACAGGTCTTTTCACGTTGTAATTTTAGTGACAACTCCGTGTAGGTGCTCAACTCGATACGTTCCAACGTGCAGTTATTGTATTTACTATTGTTCTTTGCCGTCGTCGTCGGCGTCGCCGTCCTCATTGTTTAAGCTCCCTATTGTGAAAGTAAGTCGGTGAGCAACACTGCTGTTTTAGGAGTCAATTAATTACAACCCAAGAAAGTTATGTGATGCTATGGCACGACCTTTGCAATACCAAAGCAGCATTGTCCCATACTGCACTCTGCAGCCATTGATGACTGGATCTCTTGTGGCGTGACAAACGAGTTGGTAAGATCGCTGAGCCAGTGTTACACATGTTACAGTTTCGAACCCCATAAAAACCAGAACTTTTTAGCTTTTGTTTTTACATTGTAATTATTCATATATAATTGCAAACATCATTGCTACCGACCATTATACAAACACAATTGCGCTAATTGTTCTTATTGATTTTTCATACGAAACTACATCCGGGATACGAGTGACATATTTTCCATATCCTCACTAGTGAAGATATCGCTGACGTCATTCCTTTGTTTTTCGTCTAGTTTTTTTTTTTCGAAACACTCATATCTATGCAATAAAAAAAAAATTACACGTTGGCTTGAACATATGAAGTTTATCTTCTCGTGGAAAAAAGATTTCACTCGTTCGCTGCACTCAGTCGTGAAATATTTTTTCCACTCAAAGATAAACTTCATATCTTCGCGCCACCACGTGATATCCTCTATGTATATGTTACTATTTAGGGTCATCAACTCAGTAGACATCAGCATAAAAACAAACAGTGACATCATTTACTGTACATAGCCATCATTAACACTACCAATAACACTACCACCTCCAACTAAACCATCGTTATGACTTATTACCAACAAAACTACAACTTTTATCATTGATCACGGCAACACTACCATCATCTCACTGCTGTCATCATTATCCATTATTACTCACTATTATTGAAATCTGACAAAATACCACTAACATCAATATCACCATCACAATCATATGAACATCACATTTTTATGAACACAATCATCATTACTACTACCATCACATTCATGATCACCACAATCATCGCAAACACCACCACCATCATTACAAATACCATCACCAACATCATCATAAACACCATCACCATCACAAACACCAACACTATCATCACAACCACCAGCACCCCAATCATTACAAATACGATCACCAACATCATCATAAACACCATCACTACCATCATCAAACACCACCACCATCACAAACACCACCACCATCATCACAAACACCACCTTCATAGCAACATCACAAACACCAACACTATCATCACAACTACCAGCACCACCACTATCATTACCATCAACATCAGAAACACCCCCACAAACACCTGCAATACCATCACTATATCAACATCAACACCACAGGTTACCTTTTCCAGAAGTGTCTTGTTCATGCTCGTCCTCCGAGTGTACCATTAATTCCTCGTCGGAACCCTGAAACGTAATTGTACACGAATCATAATACGCAACAGTTGGGAAAGTTAGCGATATTTCTCCCTTCCAGGCGCATGATTCTCGGTTAAAACCATGGGTCTGCCAAGATTTGAACATTGTTTTTGACCTTTTACACCAAAATTATAACAGCTTTCCTTTCTTCATACAATTGGTAATAATATTTCCAGCTTTTGCTTGGAATTAACTTATTAAATAATAGATAGGTGTCCATCAACAGAGTTCCTTGTAGTATATGTGCAAGCTGGAAAGGACACTTGGCTTGTAAACAGGTGAGCTCTTAGTTCCTGATTGATTAAAAGGGGCTATGTCACAATGATTTTGTTGTTTCAAGTCAACTTTTCGCTAAAATCGTTACTTAATAGTGGTTTTACTTATGCACAAAATGTTCCTAATAAACTCTTAGGTGAATATTTTATGAAATGTTTTAATACAGAGAAACCCATAATAAGTTTTTAACTTAAGAAGGTTCGTCCAACTTTTTCAAGTTTTAATCCATTTCCATCCTTTTAGTAATAAAAATGTAAATTCTACACCGTAAAAACGAGAGAAAACTTACTGACGTTTCGGACGTTATTCCTTCGTCGGAGTACACCCCCTTTACTCCGACGAAGGACTAACGTCCGAAACGTCAGTAAGTATTCTCTCGTTTTTACGGTGTAGAATTTAC
>JAOBBB020165412.1:0-21250 GCA_025331005.2 Zoanthus gigantus
ACTACTACCACTACTACTACTACTACTACTACTACTACTACTACTACTACTACTACTACTACTACTACTACTACTACAACTAATACTACTACCACTATTATTACTACTATTACTACTACTATACTATTACTAAACAACTACTATTACTTAGAACTACTATTATTACTACTACTATAAAGCAGTAAGGACAACTGCTACTACTTCCTAGTTGTATTCTTACGCTTCAGTAACAGTTTTTGTGTGATAAACAGGCTCATTATCGTTTGGCGTCGAGTTATGCAGCTCTGAAACGCTACCAAAAAGCCCTGGAGGCCTTCAATTTAGCTCTGGCAGCATCTGCTTCAGACGAGAATCCAACAGATACCTTATCTCAGATACTCAGTTGTTCTCTCAACGTTGAAGGTAATTTTATAGAAGTTACAATGGTAGTTACAATAATGAAACAAGGACACATTTTGAAAGAGTTAAGTGACCCAGTTTAAAAGAAATTATTTCATAAAACACGTTGAAAGCAAAATAGTCTAACTGCTACTCGTTTCTCCTAGTTGGTAAGGTGCCAGTCTGTCATACGGAAGATTCGGGGTTCGATTCGGATCGTTGGCTAAATGATATATTAAATATATAGATATCACATATGTGCTAGTAGCTAATTGGAAGCCATTAAAATGGGCTAAGTCCGCGTTAGTAGCGGGTATTATCTTAAATTTATAATAAAGAAATATGTACGTGAATGTTAGCAGCAATGGACAGCTGTTTCGGCCTTTTTAGGCCACGGCCTAGCCAACAAAAAGGCCTCAGTGTTCATTTTAATTGTTTCAAGTTAACTATGTTTAGCTCTTACATAGGTAGCTGTATAATTTTATTTTTTCTTTTGTATGATATAAAATGGTATGGTTTAATGCTACTTGGCTTGATGTGATATGATATGATATGACATGATATACGAAATAATATGATATAGAGAGAGGATATTACATGGCTGTGCTGTTATGATTTCAACACAAGAAGATTAAATCCGTATCTCCAAGCGAAATTAAATAAAAAGCAAAAATACTAAGCATAAGTATTTAGTACTGTTCCTGTCTTCAAAAAAATGAAGGTAAACAATTGATACTAAACTTGCTGAAACAATTAACAAGATTGTAATGATCATTCATAAACCTTCTATATTTTTTCTGAAAACTGTGTTAGCTCTCTATCATCAGTAACATCCACGAATCTGGAAGGCATTTCTGTGTGTGTGTGTGTGTGTGTGTGTGTGTGTTATTTTTTCCATTTTACAACGTTAACTATAGGTATAGACAGCTTTTTAAATTTTTTCGCTGGGGTCAAAAACAACAAACGACTCAAAGCACCACGTGTGCGGACCATGCGAAAATGCTAAAAGCTGATTTCTTCAAAAATGATATCACTTGTGTTGATAAAAGTGGTATCACCACTGGGGAGAGGGGGAATATCATTTTTCTCATCTTGCTACCATGCGGTATATAATAATATTTCATTTAATAAGATTTGGTGTGATATGATATATATTCAATTTTTTCTAGAACAAACTCAGTCAATAACAAGTTCTGTGCCAAGAACAGCTGTACAAAAATTTATCGATAGCGCAGTCAAGGAGAAAGATTGGGCAAGACTAAATGTATTATTCATGGGAGGAGGTACTGATAAAAAGTACAAAAGAGGGGAAGGAGGTCTTGCCACCGGATGCGACGCATCATTAGTCCCCCTTGATGAAGTTATAAGATGGAACTTTGGTAAGGCGGAGAAAATAACCTTTGTTAAAATGCTCCTTAGACACGGAGCTTCTGTGAACGGGCTGCCCGGCTGTAGGAAATCGCCACTGGAAGTAGCCCGTGAAACAAAGCAGTCTGAAATAAGTAGGATTTTGTCTCCGGATGGCGCTAGAGATGAACGTCTTCAAGCTGAGGTAAGCTTAAGTAGTTAAGTAGTTTAAACACTCCCATTGGCTTTCGAGTTAATAACTTAAAAGTAATTATTAAGTTTTCGTTTAAACTCGAGTCTTGATCATAGCGAACCATAGCGAACCATAGTCTTGATCATAGCGAAGTTATTGTCCATTGCAGTCATGGGTTGTTGGACCACGTAGCCGGGCAAGACTGTCCCACATTTTGGAAAGATGGTGACCCTCGTCTTTATTTAGATCTCGTCGGTTAATTCAGATTAGAATAGAATCTCCAACGCCTCTATCGTGCCTTTGTGAATCAACATTTAACACCCTGGGATTGTGAAATCTTGTGCACGAGCTCTATCTATTCTTCATTATGATCATGCCTCTAGTTTAAGTCAAAAGCTAAAAGGTTACTCATTTTATCAAAATTTTAAACATCGAATAATATTTTAACATAAGTAGATGCACATTCATCAAACGCCTTAAAAGTCGGTTGCAAAGCTCAAAACCGTTGTAATATGCACCCGTTTGCAAGAGAGTGTTGTGGTATTGAATATACGCGGCATTCATGGAAAACAGGCTTTTGATTTACATTTATTTAGTTATTATATTTATAGAAGTTGTAGATTAGATATTTATATTTACCTGATGTTTGACCGTATCTAAAGAATAAAGATTGAATGATTGATTGATTGATTGATTGAGCTTGTGCAACATAGCAAACCCTGTTTATTTTCAGCAGCAGTGCACTAAAACTATATACCTTTTCTTTTCAAACAGGTGCTAATTAGTAGGAATTTATTATGATTACTTTAATACTTAATTTAGGGTGATTCCACAATAGGAGTTAACTCAGCGTCATTGAGTCTAAATCAAGAACCAATTTTGTCCGCGGCCTCGCGTTGTTGTTTGTTCATTCTTTAGACGTCTAATTCTTGTGTATTCTTTTAGATTAAGCCTATTGCCTTGCCACATTTTTTCTTGCTGTAATTTGCACTGATAGTTCCTTTCTTAATGTTTAGCTTCCCGCTTCCCCCACTAAAAATTTCTTCCGCCGTGCCTACTTTTTTGGATTATAGACTTAAACACTAAACATAGATGTAATTTCTTACCTACTAACCATTTCGTGCTGCTTTCTGCTGGCAGGCTATGTTTAAGAAATTTAAGGAAGAAGCAATCACGTTTTATCGCAATGGAGAGTACCAAAAAGCTGCTCAGGGTTTCCAAAAGGCAGATGACGTTCAAAAGCAATACGACTTGTTCAGTTTTGACGATAATTATGAGATTTCAGGTTATTTGGTGAACACATATTTCAAACGTGGTGAATACAGTATGTGCAAGACAAAAGGTCTTGAATTGTTGAGTATGAAGCCGGGGAAATCACAGGTAATTATCGTGAATTGTTCGATTGCTTTATTGATAAAAGTTCCTAGCTGTTTTTAGGAGAACATCAAGACTTAAATTCGCCAAACCTTTTAAAGCAAAATCGTTAGGGGAAAATCCATTTGTACCAATATATCGGTGCCATGTGAGTACCTTACACACTTATTCAGTAACGCACCCAATGACAGTGGCTCTCTGCTTTTCAATCTGTTGTCGTATATACAAATGCGAAACAAAACCGTATTCGTTCAAGAAACAAATCGAATTTATTTTAACCAACATGTGCTATCAAAGCACCGAATACTTACACAACCATGCAACGACAGAAATTGGTCACATTGTTTTTCAAAAGTCATACTAAAAATACAAAAAAAAATAATGTGTTATTACTCTACAGTGTCGATAGTAACGAGCTATTTATTTTGTTTGTTGATCCTTAGCAGTGCAAGACACTCCATAGATCTACTAGATATAATAACTTAATAAATATCAATTTGTTATCGCTATAAAAGAAAGACTGAAAATGCCAGCACTCTGTGCAAGAAACGGAATACATTGCCTTTTGAAGAGATAATTTGTTATTTACTTAGGTATGTTTTTAGGTATGAAGGTCCACTAGTTCATTAAAGTTTTTTACTATTAAGTTGTATTCTTTATATATAAAGGCTTTACGCTTTGCGATGCATGGAATTTCGATTTAAAAAAAAATTTTCCCTTGATTCAACATTGTCATTGAAAAAGGATAAATTCGATGCTTATAATAGTCTATACTACTGATGCATTTGCCCATTTTTGTTATACTTAAAATGTGTTTTTTTTAGATATTAGCCAAAGAGTGGAAGGAGAGAGGTAATGAATTAATTAAACAAAGGGAAAAAGCCGGTAGCTGTAAATGGGCATCGGAATTCTACAGCATTGCAATGAAGTACACGGATGGTACAAACATCGATACCATGGCGATATTGCTGAGCAATCGCAGTTTATCGTACTTGTACGATGAAGAATATCAAGCTGCACTCATTGATGCCGATAATTGCATCAAACTAAAACCAGATTGGTTTAGGGTAGGTTAACAATTCGTTTTAGAGATCTTATGGCTTATTCGTATGGTATTGTGAAATGAGTTTAGATTTTTCAATCTAAATTGTTTTTCTTAGGCCCTTTTCAAACTTATATATTACTGCTTCGATTGACGGTAAAAACAACTTCTTCGGGAATGTAAGTGAGTAATGTGAGTGGTGTGAGTACGTAACCATATGCCTCGACTTCATGCGACCGTGGTGGCTTGGTGACTGATAAATTGTTCAGCGACTTGTTCGTTGTGTTTTGGAGGCCGTGAAAGTTTTTGATCTGTTTCAAAAACGTCGTAAATGGAATGCTGCGTCGGTGTTTCTACAGAAACAGTTTTACAAATAGACACTCTGACGAAAGACTACAGTCCGAAACGTCAGTTCATAAACTATTTTCACTACGGTGTAAAATTGATCTATTTGTAAAGTTGTTTTAAAAACGGTTGGTCAGAAGTATGAGTGGAGGCTATTTATCACAACATCAGTAATATATTTTCTAGCAAAGAAACGTTTTGTTTCGTGTCGGTCTCGTTGGCGAATTTTGATCAAAGTCAAGATTTCTCGTGCCGGTTGAAACTGCGATTACATACGCAATTTAGATGGGCTATGCCACAACGATTTTGTGGTTTTGGGCCAATTTTCATTAAAATCGTTACTTAGTGGTTTTACTTATTCACAAAATGTTCCTGATAAACTATGTGGTGAATATCTAATGAAATGTTTAATGAAAAGAGCAAACCGTAATATTTTTTTGTATTTGTTGAGATAGCATCAAAACTTGAAAGTTTAGCCCAACTTTTTCAAGTTTCAATCCATTTCCATCCTTGCCATTCGCAGCAGCAAATGACAGGAAACAGAATAAACGTCATAATATAGTCTTAAATAACAAACCTAGACCCTTATTTTTGAAATTCAGTTGAGGGCAACAAATATTTGAGATTTTAAAAAGATGCTAAAATAGCGTGACATAGCCTCTTTAAGCAAGTACGAAAAAATATCCAGAAAAAAAAACTTTCAGGTTTTAACGGAATTCGAGCACGTGACCTCTTAATACTGGTGCACCGTAACTGAGCTACCAAGCCACAGATAGTAGAGCAGGTTAGTTTTAGTAGGTCCATCAATGCAACTCATGATGTAAACAATGACGTTATGAATGATCGTCGCGATTATGTACCAAATATGAGCAATAGCATAAGAGCAGCCGGGTTCGAGAAAAATCAGGGAATATGTTTTTAACATTAATATTGTTTGTTAGCCAATAAGTCAAGTCAATTTTATTTACACTACAAATATAAAAGAATTATGGGTAATCTAAAATAGTTTGTAAACTACTATAATCAAGTCAGATGACTCAATACAGCTAATGTTTATACGTTAAAACTTTTTCTAGTGCAGTATTTCATACAGTGGCGGGGAAAAGGAAAAGAAAAAACAATATATATGAACATGTCACACATTACGATACATACACAAGTTATGTTAGATTGAATAAAACTTCTTCACTACTTGCAGTTGGTATTTCAGCGTAAATTGAAACAAGGCAATTGGTATTTCAGCGTAAATTGAAACAACAAAGTATTGTATTTCCTGATGCTTAAACCAACCCGGCCCTTGTGTAAGCTGACTCTCCTCGTTAGAGCTAAAAACCTGTTTTTTCTGTTCGTTTTATACTAGCCAGGGTAATAACATTAAAATGTGACTGTCTTTGTAACTATTTTCTATAAGAGTCATGGCATAAACATCTTAATAATCCCATTGCTCGATCGTTGCACTAACTTACGAACCTAATTTTTTTTTCTCATGGTCCGCGCCTTTCGAGGATATTGACTTTAATACTGCTTTTTTAATTCTCTCTGATGTTCGAAGGGTCATTTTCGAAGAGGAGCTGCCTTTAGTGGCCTTGTAAAGCACAAAGAGGCCCTTGCAGCCTTTTGTAAGAGTTTCACGGTGTCAAAAAGGGATGATGAACAAGAAGTGGTGGCAAGAGAAATTGTATCAACTGCTGTACAAGTTCCTGGTACGTTTTTTGTTTTCTGTTTAGTGTTGCAGTTTTGCTTAAGACTCGGTACGTGGCAGTTGCAGGTTTTGTCATGGCGACAATAATAGTAGCAGTAATAGTAACAGCTTAAGGAACAATGATAGTTATAGTAGTATCGATGGTTATAATGTTAATTATTGAAATGTTGATTTTGATAAAGATTTTGGTAATTATGATGATGACAGCAATAATAGTGATTGTGATGATAAATACGTTTATAGTCAGTAGGGTATTAATGCAGGGCATTCACGGAGAGCTTACAAAGGGAAGTGATTGTATTACGATCTGAGTGAGTCATTTCTGCAGTCTGACTGGCCGAGAGCAGTTGGTATTTCAGCGTAAATTGAAACAAGAAAGTATTGTATTTCCCGGTGCTTAAACCAACCCGGCCCTTGTGTAAGCTGACTCTCCTCGTTGGAGCTAATAACCTGTTTTTTCTGTTCGTGTTATACTAGCCAATGTAATAACATTAAAATGTGACTGGCTTTGTAACATATGATCTCAAAACTTTTTTTCAATGCTTAAACTTTTTTCTTGGTATTTGATTTTCTGAATTGTTTTGAGAGTGTTTTTGACTTTGTAACATATGATCTCAAAACTTTTTTTCAAAGCTTAAACTTTTTTTCTTGGTATTTGATTTTCTGAATTGTTTTGAGAGTATATTATTCGTGTTATTTGTACCAAGTACCATTGTAAATGATGCTGTATCATACATACAAGTAATTGAGTTCCGAGGTCCTTACTTTAGATTATTGACCGAGTTTTTTTGTCAGAAGTTTTAATTCTTCAGTTCCTTGGCGTGATAATGATAATACTTGGAGAAGTAAGGATTTTTATTGGATTAGCTGATAGTAGGCCAAAGAACAAATATTGGTATAATAACTGTTACATGTTATCGATTGGCCCTTAAATTCATATAATTTGCTGTTTAATTGCCAAACAAAGTTGTCTGTATTTGATTCAGCTTGTAGAAGTATGAGTGGTTGAATCTTAAGTGTGCTGACTTCCTTAAGGTCACACTATGCAGGTTTTTGTGGTCCGTTAGTTGACAAACGAAGCTCAATGGATATAGCATAGAGAAGGCGGGCAATGCAGGTCTTTCTTACTAAAAGGCTTATCGTTTTCGTGTTCATTAATAAGCAGTTTCTAAGAGACGTTTTCATCATCTTCCAAGCAAAGTTTCTGCTTTCTAGTTCAATTATGTGTTATTTTGGATAACAGTAGGAAGAAGTGAAAGGATAAACAGGTTTTCATTACTTTTCTTTCAACAGACGGTACATCCCTGATTACCTGCAAAATCTCTATTGACATTTTGAACAAAATTCTCGAGGAATCAGTTACTAAACAGAAGTGGGATAATATTAGATTTCTCTTCCTTGGTGATGCTAGTCAGCGGTCATCAACAAGAGAAGTTAAACAGCCCATTGGATGTAGGTGTGATGGAAGCGTTGTTCCCATTGAGCAGCTAATGCAATCTTCTGTTGAAAATAAGCAACAGCTTGTTCATACTCTCCTAAAGAGAGGATCCTCAGCCAATGGAAAACCAGGATGTTCCAAAGTTCCTTTGGTTGTAGCAGCAGATGAAAAGGATTATAAAATGGCTGCGATTTTGCTGCAGCATGGGGCAGACTCATCCAGTATCGTTTCGGAACGCAATCAGGAGTTTATTGCGAAAGGAGAGGTAATCTTGTGTTTTTGTTTGTTTTTGGTAAAAGAATGCAAGCGTTAGACCCATGCTAGGCATCCTATATGATAATAATGAATGGGAAGAAAGGCTATGCAACAGAGTGTTGAAATAAAGCTTTCCTTTTGGAAAAGGAGTTAAGATATGTAACATTATAAACCACCCATTAACTTTTGTGTGCTCTCATTAACTAAAGTGCATCACGTGATACAAAATCGCAGGACGGGTATCAGGCGATATAACCCTTCCAATTTGATATCCGTCTTCCGATTTTGTCCGCCATTTGTAAAACAAAACAAACATTTTGAAATTTTAAAATTTCATGGAAAATCAAGAAAACTGTTCTGCTAAAACTAGCAGCGAAGGTATAAAAAGCCTTGTTTCCAGAGCTGTGTCAGGAAATAAAAAAATAAAATAAAATAAAACTACAAATGATGCCGTCAATGTCTTTGAAGGTTTGGCTGAGTTCACACAAATTTCTTTCGTAGCGAATTCGTCCGGAGCGTTATGAAATAAATAAATTGGAGGATTTAATTTCCTTGGCTGATAGATTGTCCTCAGAATTTCACAGCTGCTCTCGAAGCTTCGCTTCTTGGCCAACTGTTCATTTTTTATAAGAACAGTAAGGCTCAAATCGCCTGAAAAAAAAAAAGAACAAGTTAAGAACAATCTGCGGCTGAAATGAAAATGTTATGTAAAGCCGCTGAGAAACTCACGACAAAACCTTTCCAAAAACCATTCTAGATGACTCAATAAAACAACTTACAAAGCTAAATGTCATCAATGGAATGGTTTCACGTACCTCTGTTACGGGCCCCAAGTCTACTCTTAACATCACCGATCATTTCAGTTGCAAATCATCTAATTTTATTTATTGCATTCAGTGCTCTCACTGCATCCAGTTATATTGGGGAAATTGGCCGTCGTTAGAGATCTCCTTTTTGATATACGTAAGAACGATCTATCTAAAACTGTCTCTTGGCATTTTAGTTTTTCTAATCTAATCTATCTGTCATCAGCGGCGGCAACAATTGTCGCAAAACTAAAGAAATGCGAGTCATTCACGTTTTGGGTACTCTTAATCCCCATTGGATAAACGAGCGTTAACCTTTCGCATTCAATTAACCTTGTGTTGTTCCTGAACCTTTTGTACATATGTTTTTAACATGTTTTTTTCATACATCTTTATCCTTTTATTTCCTTTGGTTTTTTATATACCTATCTCATGGCGTTATCTTGCTTTGCGTCACTATCTAAGCACCTCTTTATTTATCTCCCACACATTCACTCCGACGACGAAGGACTACTGTCCGAAACGTCAGTTATAAAATTCTAAAAAGTAAACTTAAAATCAGTTATTCAAGAAAAAGTTGAGAAACATTTCCTTCACGTGACTGATGCAGTCACTGCACTACTTACTGTCAGTAGCAGTCAATCAAACCAACACTTTCAAGTTTGATTAACGTGTGGCAGACTAGGTACCGAACACTTAAAATATTTGCCGCGAACTCATTAACCGATAAGCAGTGAGCGGTGACAAGGTCATGGATAATTATGCATACTCGTGCTGTAACCGCGAACTGTAAGTAAATGTCCAGAGAACAATAGCCATTCTGCCTGATGTTATTACTGCCATATATTTAAATAGTTGAAAATCAACCATAATGCCCTTAGTGCTCGTTTAAATGCTCTGGTTTTTTTTGTGATTTTAAACAGTTTTGTTTTGTGAAAAAAAAATAGTGTTTCAGTTTTTTTATAACATTTTCATTTCAACCTCATGCGATTTAAGTCTTACTGTTCGTATTAATGTTTGCTATAAATAAAAAAGAGTGCACGAAAAGATAAAAATTGATAATGTAATTTAGGTTAGTGGACCATATACACTCGTATGTAACTAGTTTGTTACTCCAGGCAGGTCAAATCCGTGAATTACACTGTGATAAAACACGACGGGTATTATAGAACACAAGGGAAATGTAGAAACCGTCGAATCGGAGGCAAGTGTTTTGTACATTTCTCTAGTGCTCTCAAATGTCCGTAGTTTAATACACGGCTTAGACTCCTTCATTTGCTTTTTAATATAGATTCTACACGCTGAAAAACAATAAAACACGCTTTTTTAAGTTTTATACTCTGATACTCTCGCGCAAAAGGGTTCTATCTATATTATAAATTTTAATAATGCACTGGGCCCAAACCTGTTGCTTTATGAACAATTTCTAGTTCATTGTTTCGCTCGCAAGTGTGTATTTGTAAACAAAACACAAACTAAAAATTACTAACACGTTTAATATGCAATCTGAGTTCACTGCATTGCAAGACGCGATTCATTACTTAACGAACTTGAAGCAAGAGTTTTAACAAATAAGAATATTTAAATTAATTAAGTACATAATGAAAATGGCGTAAGTTTAAATATAATAGAATAGAAATTACAAAATGCTGTACACAAAGAAAGATTATAAAGTTGAACTTTTAAAACTTAACGCGAGCAGGATAATTTTCAGGGCAAATAGCAAAGCATTCAATGAAATTTGAAACTTGAAAGTTTAAACTTTCCTGTGGAAGAAAACTTTAGAGATTACCTTGTTTTAAAATTTATTAGTAATCCTTTGGAAAGTAAGTTCAATATTTTAATAAAGGATTAGAAGAACTCAACCATTAAGTATTTCTCACGCCGGCAAGACAAGAAGTTCCTCGATTAAGTAAACATCGCCATCTTAAAAGTAAGGAATCAGCATTTTTTTGCTTCCAAGTGTTTGCCACCATAAAACATTGGAACCAGTTTCAATGATTGTAAATCTAGTATTCAGTAATTCGGGCAAAGGGTTGAATTCATTGCAAAAAATCAAACAAAAAAAAACGAACAAACACGTCGCAAAGTGCTGCACAAAAAATCCAAACTTCAAATTTGTTTGAAAGGCGGAAAAATTTCCAAGCCCGCCAAATCCCCTGATAGGTAACAAATAACTTTACAAATACTCTGATAGGTGACAATTAGCTTTCGCTGGAGTAAAAGCTCAAAAATATCATTTATTGAAGACTTGGCCATTTTCTCTCCTCGGGTTAAACCAAATTAATGCATGATCGTGGCACGTGATTGATTTTGACCAATCGTACGCCTGGATGTTTTAAGTTTTAACAAATCGTGCGCTTGGATGTTTTAAATTCTAACAAAAAATTGAACAAAGGTTGCATATTAGATTCTAATACCAAATAGTGAATTACCTTTCTTCGTAGTTTCGATGGAGCAACAGCATTTTAACTCGGTGCTGTTTGCATTTTTGATAGCTGATTTAACTTTGGTCAGCGCTATCTTAGGGCTAGCCTAAACTCATGCTTGAGCAACCGCATCCAGGAGGTATTTTTCCGTTTTTCGTTTGTTTTTTTGTTGATGGACTATGTGCGATGTGCGCGTCGCAGTTTCTGATATACGCGTGTGACATCACACATTTAAGTGACAAGCAAACGGACTGTTTTAAGGTAACGCAGTTTTGCTCCAACGTTCTCTCCACTTTGTACATTATTAAACGTCTTTGAAATGATTTATTTTATTTATTTATTTATTTATTTATTTATTTTATTTTATTTTTTTATTTAAAAAAAGCGAAACAAAAAGTCTAAAATGAAAACTGGCGAGACCTGCCCTTTATTAGTGCCGTTATTTTCTTCAAGAAATCGTTCCGATCTTGCTCTCCAAGTAAATTGTGAAATACCAACAAGTGGAAAGTATTCAAAATTGATACCCTCTTCATTGTCTTTCTCGACAGCCTTCTTATAACATAAATCATATTCATAAATTTTATTACCATCCTTTAAAAATGGAATATTTGCAAGTTTAGATATATATAGGAAAAAAACTTGTCTCGAATATCTCGTCTTGTGAATATATTTTATAATAGCCGGGTTATTATTTTTTTTGTTAACGAATGGTCTGTTTCCTTCCACCAGAAAGAAGCCATAAGATGGAGGTCTCGGTGTCATACAGTAATGAACGAGAAACGATTTCACTTTTGCGCAGAGTTTATCACACTTGCTATAAAGTATGTGCCAGCAACGATGTACGATACGCTAGCCCCAAATATGTTTATGAGCCGCGCGTATGCAAAGATGCAATTGAAGGAGTTTGAGAGAGCTTTAGCTGATCTGAAGACAATTGTCAAGTATCCAGACATGCCAAAAGTAAGCTATGCAATTCGTATAAAGAATCACGGGCAGGTGGATAAGTTACCGGGTTAGATTTAAAATACTGAAATTAATAGTTATAATTTACGATATTCATAATTGCAATTGATTAAATACATTCAATTTTGAAATAATTTGCATGAGTGGATTTTTCAAAATTTATCAAAATTGCATGAGCCAGTAGGGCGAATGAAAATACCAAGGAGCTCGATAGCAAACACATCTAGAATAACCCATGAGACAACACATATAGAATAAAGTGCGAATCAATTGTTCTTTTAGTAGTTTCAATATTTTAATTCTAAACTTCTACCAAGGTATCCTATTGACCGTGAAACCCCGCGCCAGAAGACCTTTCAGATGATACTTTAACCTAACCGGTTTCTTATATATATATGTTATAGGCAATCTATCATAGGTTTTTATTTTCTGAAAAAAAATCACATATTGTAGATTAAAATATAGTGGTATTCATTCTCCGTTAGCGTCTGCTGCAAGTTTGTTCTTTTGTCGTGCCGTTTATTTTCAATTCTTTAAGTCAAAATACAGAACTGAAAGTCTATGTTTTGACTATTCAGCAAACTATTTTACTTGTCACAGCTGTTATTGAGCTAAGGACTTCTTTCAAATATACGTTCTATTAATTTTTTAAATTGATTTAGCTAGTTTTCTATATATAACCGTGTAAAAAGTGTAAGTCAAAAACAGTCTAAAAGTCAAAGTTTCTCACAAGCTATAAAAAGCTTAAATGACTTTTTGGTAAGTAGCTAAGTTAAAAGCAAATTTGTTTTTCTAACAGCCAATTACAAGGTCAGAATGAATGATCATAAAACCTTGTGAATATGTTCATTAAAGAATTATCTTTCCGCACCACAACACTACCAAGCTTAAAACTGAATTATTAATATGAACGGTAATCAATTTTATCTCCGTGGCGAGTACATTACAAATTGGTCTGTTGTATACCAAAATAAATAGATTAGTTAATGTTACTGAGGGACAAAATTTATTTTTTTTCTTCCAAGGCCTTTGAATATCAAGGCGATTGCTTTGTACAGTTGAAGCGCTCCAAAGAAGCCATCCAGGCCTATGGAAAGTACTTAGAGAGTTTGGGAAGAAGCGAAAATGATAACACTTCAAACCAGGTCTTAAGGAAAGTGATTTTCTTAGCCACAGAGTCTGGAGGTAAGTCTGCATAAGTCTGCTTAGGTTTTCCGAGTTAAATCATTGACAAAACATTTAGTTTTATATGAAAGGCACCACTCGAAAATCTTCTGGGAGATCCATGTATTTGTTTGTGTGTACAAATTGTTTAGAAAAATGTTAAGATTTCCCTGTCTCATTAAAACAATTATGTAATTGATATCTTAACTACGAAACTTTGAAACTTTGCGTTCACGTTTGCTGCCAAAGCTTCGTCATTGTTTTTGGTCTGTGTTTTGAAGCCCCTACAGCGAATCGATGTGAAATAAAGTATGCATTATTTTGTGCCTAATGTTTTGCTAAAATTAATATTGTTATTTTTGCTTATGCATTCGCCAGTATACCTTTTATTGATATGATACCATTTATTTCAAATTTAGTGATCAAAGATGTTCCCCTTAAAAATATTTATAAGCACGTTAACAATTTTCCAAAATTTACCTTCTGTGCTTAGAGGGAACTACAGCAGTTACTGTCGATCCACCAAAGCCTGTTGTGGAAAAGATTCTACAAGAAGCAGTTGAGAAGAAAGAATGGAAGAAGCTTAAAGTATTGTTCCTTGGAGGTGGTGGTTCCAAGCGGCACACAGCTGGGCGTGGGGGGTTAGCCAGTGCTTGTGGCGCTAGTACCATTCCCCTGGAGGAAATTATGTCTGCGAGTATTCCTATAAAAGAACGTAACCAACTTATATCAGCTCTTGTTGAAAATGGAATATCGGTTAACGGCCTCTCGGATTCTTGCAAGCCTCCCTTGATATCACTCATGCAACAAGAAAACAAACATCTCGTAAACAAACTATTGGAAAATGGAGCAAATCCTGGACGAGTTACCAGTGTAGGAAGTTCTCCGTTGCACTTTGCTTTGCAGCTGGGAATCCAAAAAGGTACAAGTTACTTGTACTATTAATTTATAAATGGAATTATTACATCACATTTTTTATGCACCTGACATTGGATTCCCCCAGGGGGAGATCCCCATATCCACGGGACTTGAAATAAAATTTTTTGGGAATATGACAAGTCTGTGTTGCCCCAGGGTGGGAAATGTTGTCAACATATTTGTCAATATGGGTTAATGGGGACAGTAGAAGTACCATACACAACTTATAACAGCCTATCTTAAAACCTGGAAATTTGGGCAGTTCGTATAGATAGATTGGCGTCCCCAGGATCTTGAAAAGGTGAGGGATGAGTTATTTACCATATTTCTTCGAGTTTTGATGTTAAAAATTTTTTTCCCTTAGCGGATAGATTGTTTTTCCGCCTGCTGGCGTTAAGTAAAGTAATGTTGCTTGTTTTCGAAGCTTATGTATATCAATGCAATCTGAATTATTTTAAGTGATGAGTTATTTACCATATTTGCCTAAGGTGGGGGAGTTTGTATTAAAATTTTTATCCCATGGTTATAAAAATGAGCAAAATTTCAAGAAGAAAAGCTAAACCCCGTGGCTATGCCCGATCCCTCCTGGGAGAAAACCATTGAAGGGTGCATTAACATTCAATTCAGTTTTTGTTGTATATGTGCGAAACGTTTTTTTTTTTTCAAGAAGACTCGTTTAAATATAGTTTTAATACCTGTTTTGAAGTTAGAAGGTTACGAAACACACAAACATCCTATAGTTTATTAGTTAACTCAATTTTCATTTGTTTTGTAGATAAATGGGAATATCTTTACGCTCTTCTTCAAAAATCAAAGTTTCCTGAGTCCAAGAACGTACAAGACAAGGACCGTAATAGTTTGTTCCACATTGCAAGTTTTGGAAAAATTAACAAAAGAAAATGTAAGGCCATCACTATATTAAAAGAGAACGGAGTTAACCCATATTTAGTAAACGCAAATCAGAAGCTGGCAGTTGATCTCGTAACGACAAATGATGGAAGATTCAAGAAGCTGAAACTGGCAATGGACGGATACAAGTTGTCGGATACGGAGAAACAAACGAAAGACTCAGTTTTAGAATCAATTTCCAAAATGCATGATGAACATGAAGTGCTTGCTACATCAGCAGCCGCCTTGCCTACAGTTGAAGACGAAGAGACTTGGGACGTTAAATTCGCTAATGTTGAGAACGCTGCTAATGTACAAGAGCCAAAGAAACCTCCCTCTAAGTTGACCAAAAGGCAAGAATCGCGAGATGAAATGTTCTGGAAGGTTTTAGATTTGATTGAATGCCTTGATATTGAGCAAATTTTCATTGAAAACTCAGCAGAAAAAACAGTTCTGCAAGAACAGCAAGAAGATCTACAAATGGATCTGGAGGAAGAAATGGAAGAAACCGAGGAAGTAGAGGAAGCAGCTTTCGTGGCGACAACGTCATCTAGCATAGCGATAATTGAGACGCGAGAAGAGGAGAGTATTGATTTAGACTCTCCATTTGAGAATCTTCCTTGGGAAGTCGATTGCACTGATCAGGTATGGAAAATTATGCAAAGCAAACGTATTACAAGCAAAATGAAGAAGAGAATTTTCGCGAAGATTCGAATGCTTGCTGAAGGTCGTTGGAACGCCAATCTTTGCAAAAGATTGGAAGGAGTGGCAAAGAAAAGAGACATTTGCTTGTACGAAGCTAAGCTGTCGAAAGGTGCCCGTATTCTCTGGGAAAAAACTGTAGCTTTTTCTTACAGGTGCAGCCAGAATCCTGAATTACGCGTGGAAACTGACGATTCACAGGGTCGTGTTTATTCGGACATTATTCGTGTTTGGGACATAGCTTTGACTCACGACACTGTCGAACACAAAATTGACAGGATTGTTAGATCCCATGATCGAGGGAGAGATTGCATTATCAAGACAAATCTCAAAGGCTTTAAAAGAGAAGATCTTAGAAACAATGTTGCGGGAGAGTGTCTTCCGAACTATTATATTGAAAAGACAGAGGAGCAAAAAAAGCAAGAGAATGACAAAACGTTGAGACGAGAACCGCAGAAAAAGCAAACAAAAGAAAGAGAACTTAAAGAACTTTTCTGCCCTCCTGCAAGTCCTAACGAACAAGAGTATCATATTCTGAAATTCTACTCGTTCAACACTTCATTGATTCATACTATTTTACAGTGCGATTCATCAAAAGTTGATTTTCCATTCAAGGTAACAGAGCGAGAATACGACATTATTAACTTATGTCCTTCACCATCATGTCCCATAATTCTTCTTGGCCGCAGTGGGACTGGGAAAACAACCTGTTGCCTGTATCGATTGTGGAGGGAGTTTGAAACGTATTGGAAGGGAGCCAGCAAAGCTGGACCACACATTCCAAAATACGAAGCGTCAGAACCTTCGCATAAAAGAGGCAATGGTACTGATGATGATTTTTGTAATCCTGAAGTAACTGAAGTTCAAGATGCTTTAAGTGAAGCGGCCTGCTCGCAGCAACACTTGTCAAACAATTTAAATAGTGAACCTCTAGAAGCTGAGAGTGCGAGTGGCTGCTACGAGCATCTCCATCAACTTTTTGTGACAAAAAACTCGGTTCTTTGCAATGAAGTACAGAAAAATTTCCGCGAGCTAAGTCACGCTTGTCCAGATGCCAAAGATCACATAGCTCAAGAGGACATACCTTTGCCACCGAGATTTCAGGATGTCCATGACACAGCATGGCCTCTGTTTATCAATTCCCGGGACTTCCTTCTGATGCTAGATGCATCATTACCTGTTGACCCCTATGATGGACCATTTTTCAAGCGTGCAGATGATGGGACTTTGTTACGGCAGATCGAAGGTTGGGGGGAAGAAGACACTTACTTAGCATATATACCATCTGAAGATTCGGATGATGAAAAGGAATTAGAAGATGACATTCACCAGACCAATTTTGCTACCGCAGCTAATAATCCAGACGGAAAATCTAAGTCTGCACAAGTAAAGGAAAGCGATACAAGACGTGAAATAACTTACCAAGTTTTTCGAAATGAAATTTGGCCTAAAATGATCAAGAACCGAAAGCTGAACTATCACCCTACTTTAGTGTGGATGGAAATAAGGTCATTTATCAAAGGTTCGGCGGAAGCACTGTTGACCAAAGATGGTTATCTTACTCTTGAAAAATACTTGGAACTTGGCAGGAAAAGGGCGCCCAATTTCTCCGATGAAGACAGGAAAATTGTGTTCGAGCTTTTTCAAATATTCCAACGACATCGCTCATCCAATCGCATGTTTGATGAATCGGATTTAGTTTTCAATCTCCACTGTCGCCTTCAAGAAAGTGGCGCTCCAGAATGGTCCATTCACCGCATTTATGTCGATGAGACACAAGATTTCACACAAGCCGAGTTATCACTCATAATCCGTTGTTGCCGCCACCCAAACGATCTTTTCTTCACAGGGGATACGGCACAAAGCATCATGCGGGGAATAGCTTTTAGATTCAGTGATCTGAAGTCACTATTCTACCATGCAAACAATTCAACACCACTCGAAACGCGACGCGGACAATCACATGTCCATGTTCCTGATAGGCTATACCAATTGATACACAATTATAGGTCTCATGCAGGTATCTTGCGTCTTGCCTCAAGCGTTGTAGATCTATTGCTGCATTTCTTCCCGGAGTCGTTTGACAGATTGGAAAAGGATCAGGGATTGTTTGATGGGCCCAAGCCGGTGATTCTCGAATCGTGCAGTCTCCCTGACCTTGCAATGATTCTGAGAGGAAATCGTAGACAAACGTCACGGATTGAATTTGGCGCTCATCAGGTGGTTCTGGTAGCTTCTGAAGAAGCACGGGAATCTATCCCAGGGGAGCTAAAACATGGACTGGTTATGACAATCTACGAAGCCAAAGGTCTGGAGTTTGATGACGTTCTTATTTACAATTTCTTCAAAGATTCGCAGGTAGGACTTACATTTGAACATTAAAACCTGGTTTTTAGCAAACTAGTAATAGATTTAAGACTTTTGTTTTGTTTCGGGAAGTTCCATTGCTATCTCCAGTAATTAATGCTAAGGTATTTCGGTAACGGAATGTTAAATTGTTTGTAATCGTCTTTAACTGAAAAAAACCTTTCTTAGTAACATGACCTCATACTTTGAAAACAAGAGCAATTGTGTGTTTAGATTGTTTTAAAAAATAGTGTTTGCTTATTTTCAACTGTGTGTTAAGTTATTTGTCTAAAGGAAACCAACGTACCGTTGCTGAAGATAAAATATTGGTCCGCTGGCTAATATTTGGGTACTTAATGGATACCAACTAATAATATAGTTGAAGAGTTGGTCAAGGGAAATACTTTTCATGTCAGCCTATATTTCATCGTAATGTCAACATAATCGTATCCGTAATACTGCTCGGTTTGTTTTGCCAAGAAACCTTTTATTGCTGCGAGTAAGCGAAGCGAGCGAACAGCAACACTAATTTTAACTTGTGTTCAATTTTGCCGAGTACGGCACAGGTGTATAACCAGTTTTGAACTTGATTTTTAGATGGCTGGCTGGCTGGCGAGCGGCTATGGTTTTTTTTTAAATAGGAGTTCAGTGATTAGCAGTAACTGTATCTTTTGGTCATGTTTGTGCTTTTTTCTCGATGAAAGTTTTAACAAGTTTAACATGTTAAACGCTTATTTTTTTAATGGAAGTATTCATCAAAGTTATTGTCGCTTCAGCGACGTTTCTAGAGGCAGCATTGTGCTTATGTACAAACTCAAGTTGTCTTTCGCAATTCCGGGCGACTCGAACAGTCAATCAGGTATTGATAGGAGATGAGATGTACCTCGAAGCCTTCAAAAACCATACCATTCTTGATACGGAGACACAGTCGCTGACTTATTTACCTGATTGAGTATGATGGTTTGACATGACAGCTGATACAACGGCAAACCAAAATGCGTTCATAAAAATTAGAAAATTTATTTAGAAAAATGAAATTGAAATTCACCACGTGCGTTTATCGGTTGCAAATAATCCTTTTAAACATTCCGGCGCTTTATAGATACGAACATGATGTATCTTTGATTACAAAGTTTTTCATTATCAGTTACGGTAATGCTATTGATTCTTTAAAATCAAATTTCTTTCGAACATGAATTGCCTAACGGATCTCGAAGCCAATTCAAGTGTAGCTGTCACAGAATTACAGCTCCAACAAGTTAATTTATTCTCTAAAACATCAAAAGTTTGTTGTAACACTACTCCTATAAACCCGGAGTAGAAGAACATTTGCAGCTCCTTTGTGTATTTTTCAAAGCTTTGTTGCGACCGGTAAAAACCAATCGTTGTTTTTTATTGCTGGCATTGATCTCTACACGACAGAACTAGCGTTCTTTTGATGACAGCTAGACAGTGACGAAAATGACTGTTATTGAACAATTAAACAACGCAAACGGAAAATAGCCACGAAAATATGTGAAATGCGGAAAAGATGCCAATTTGTGCAAGCAAAACATAAGTTTTCATATAGGCGCATGGCAAAATTTTTCGTATGGGCGCACGATGTTAGTTTTCATACAGGCGGTTAGCGCTTAAACTTAAAGTACAGTGATAGGAGTTTTGAATTGAATTTAAATAAACGCAAAATAACTAAAAATAAAAGAAAGTGGTAAATAACTAGAATGAACAAAGGCGAAACCGTACCAGCATGAAACAACGAGACGTGTTTTTTTGCGCGTTTCATTTTTATTAACCTTATTAATCCCCTTCCCCTCCTCCAAAGGTACTTCTCTTGTTCGACAATTTTCCCACGTCGGTACTTTGGTTGGGTGAAAATTGTCCTTGCCGATATCACACAACCTAACGAAATTGAACGAAAACAAACGAAGACTGTGTAAGCCCAAACCCTTAGGAATCTCTTATTGTCCAGCTGCCTTTTGTTTCACTCACGTTCATTAACACCTGAAAAATCGAACCAGAACAATAGAAAAAGCTTGGTACGTATTAAAAAATGTATTACGTATAAATTATATACGTATTATCATGACATTACACGTTACATTTCAATTATTTGTACTCAAATAATCACATTAAAATGTATGAAAGCATACAGACTATTAACTCTTTGAAAATCAGTTCAATCTAGCTTAGAATTGCTAAAAAATGTTTTTTGTACTGGAGCGATATATGATCTGTTAAAAAGTGTGAATTTAGTAAAATGTGTAGAAAAATACAGCGTTTAGCAGCTTTTTGAGAATAAGGTCAAATTATTTTACAATCGCTATACACTAATTTACACTCATAATCTGTTACATCAAGTTTTCTTTGGATCGAATTTCAGCACAATAATAAATGACTCGACAAAACGTTTTCGCCGCCACATGACCATACAAGTTGTAAATTATATTTGCAAATTCTGAACATTAAAGCAGGATTAATTCTAAAGAAGTACAAAGATCAATGCCTTATTTCATATGCCTTTTATCTCACTGTCTCATATTGATAATCTAACACATTTGCTTCAGCTAGCGGCACTTCACTATCTATATATTAGAAACAGCTAGTCAAAGGACGTAAGAGGAGCAGTGGTCGCCTTCTTAGCATTTCTATTTGCTACAATTTATCCAAGCAAAGCTATTGTTGTCAAATGATGAGTTAATTCAACTACTGAATAGTTTACAAGTTTTTAAATTTTGTCGTGCGTTTTGATTTAATATTCTGGAGGGAGTCAGGTTGGTGTAGGTGTCATCAATAGTGCTCCCTCCATCATTCTGGAGGGAGTCAGGTTGGCATAGTGGTCATCGGTCGCGCCTCCCACCTCTACGACCCGGGATCGAGTCCGCGCGTGGGCTGAGATTTGTCGATCTCAATCTGACTCCGAGGGTTTTTCTCCGGGTACTCCGGTTTTCCTCCCTCTGCAA